>JACEFZ010010486.1:0-217500 GCA_014155875.1 Cepaea nemoralis | reverse complement strand
CTGTCCGTCCATTTGTCTGTCTGACCCGGCCCGGCTGCGCCCAGTCCCTGGCGGGGATCTGTCTGTCTGTCTATCTATGTATCTATGTATCTACCTACCTACCTACCTACCTACCTACCTATCTATCTATCTATCTATCTATCTATCTATCTATCTATCTATCTATCTATCTATCTATCTATCTATCTATCTATCTATGTTCGGCTCGTTCCCGTTAAAAATATAGATAGAATAGATAGATTGATAGTAGAAAATATGATTGGAAGATATCTATCTTAAGTAAACTTACCAAGATATCACAAACAGCCAATAAATGGTTGACTGCAGAGTACTGCAAAGGATATGCAACTAACTTTCTCTCACAAACAAATTACTTAGGCAATGTTTAAAATGGGCATCATAAGGGACTTAACTTAAGATATAACAATTCTACTAAAAGTTATGTCCCTTGTGTTTTATATTTTCTTTCGTTCAGTCATGTAATTACAAAATTAAATATTTGTATGTAAATAGCTGATGTACACTAAAAAAAACTATGACAGAAAGTTGCACAGGAATGAAAAGAAAACGTGTAGAAAATTTCATCTTAATCTCTCAATCGGATGGACCGTTCGCGAACGCATAAAGAACAGATCCACATACATGCATACATGCATACATTCATACATGCATACATGCATGCGTGCATGCATGCATACATGCATACATACACGCATACACATACACACACACACATACACACACATAAATACACACATACACACACATACATACATACATACATAATCACATACACACATACATACATACATACATACACACACACACACACACACACAGGCAGGCAGGCAGGCAGGCAGACAGACAGACAGACAGACAGACAGACAGACAGACAGACAGACAGACAGACATACAGACATACATACATACATACATACATACATACATACATCGATTTTTATAGATATAGATTGTACATTCAGTGCCGGCTTCCTGGCCTAGAAGTTAGCGACTTTTCTCCGTAATCTCGTATGCTCTCGTAAGTAACGTGACGACGGTGAGAATCAGCAGTGGTTCGAATCGCGTCGGTAACTTACGGGGTATGTGAGCCGGCCGCTCATAAAGCAGTGGCAAACTACTGAGCGTAATCTTGCCAAGAAATCAACAATCAGCTGAAAGATGCTGATGTTGACAGCGATGTCCTGTGAAGGGTAAGCAAACATTTATTATTTAACTATCTAATTATCTAACCATCTAAAGAAGATCAGATAAAGAAGTAGACATACTTTGATGGCCTGACAAGTTCTTGTAATAACTTATTTCCCATGATATTCTTTGAGTTTTCTCCCCCACCCCCACTCCCTCCCCAGACCTTATTATTTGATGACTTGAGAAGATCCCCAGTCGCCATTTCCGGTCACCAGGTATTCCAGATATGATTTGTCCACTATATTTGACCTACAATGACCCTTATTACCTGGCTACCTACTTGTCAAGATGGCGTCGTCCAAAATTTTGGTGTATGGTGGAAAAGGGGCTCTGGGTAGCGTTGTAGTTAACTACTTCAAGACCAGAAGTTTTGTAAGCATATTTTATTTTGATTGGTTAAATATCTAAATTAATTGGTAGCTTGGATCATCATCATGTGGCAGAGTCTTTGCAGAACGTCGCTCCCATCACGACCCAGTGATCAATTTCTCGATCAATTCTTTCAATTGATCATGCCATTGGTCACAGTTCGTAGCATTTTTAAAGCAATATTTAAAAATTGAGTTTTTACGTATGAAACCATCACAGTTGGATACAGCTTGATAAGATGAATCCAGCGGTATCTCAATGTCCTGAAGACTACATAAATCTAAGGGGAGTTTGTAATATTATTTAATTATTTTTGTGTCATGATCTACAATCAGGAAGTGCAAAGGAATCTGAGGAAATGAGCTGTTCTGCTCGCGGCCCAGTAAATTGGGAACTAAGAACATTACATTTAGCTTTCTATTACTGTGGCTTGTTTATTTTTAAATGAACCCAATGAACTACATAACAACCATATTATATATATATTGTTGCGTCCGGGGCGGCAAGGCCTAACTTGTCATGTTATCTATTTTTCTATAGGATGTGCCAGGAGATAATTAAAAATAGCTGCAAATTGATTAATATTCGTTAAATATCATGTACATTGCTAATTATTGGCAACAAACCTGGCAAGATGTATATTATTATTTTATTATGCGGACTGGTAAAGGGAAGTCACAGCACATCCTATCAAAACAGGAATGTGGTTGCATTCCTGTTTCGATAAGATGTGCTGTGACCTAATTAACAATTAAAAATAGCCGCCCATTTATATTAATTCAGTGTCATATGAACTGTCTGTTGTAAGTCAAAGAACAATTCATGAAAATGTACTCATATTGTCTTGATGTACCCAATGCATTGCGACAGCTTTCTTTTGTTGATTAAATATCATGCAATAATGTAAGTAAGTAAGTTTGTAACTGCTGCATAAATTAAGCAGTCACTATCGCTAATAATTTATTTCTGCTTTATAATTACACTATTCTGTAACCTAAAGTGTAAAGCATATAAAATGACACAAAGTAGTGCAGCTTTACATAACAGAATTATAATACATGCAGGACGATTTGGCGATTAGCTTTCATCTGCAAACAAACACATTCACAAAACACAACATATAGTCACGGAGATCTCCTGTGACAACATTAAAACGTGACGACAGGACGAGAAGAATAAAAAGATGGAAAAATGATAGCAATGAAGAGAAAATGAAAATTGGAAAAAATGTGGCCACATTCCTGTTTCGATAAGATGGGCTGTGACCTAATTAACGATTAAAAATAGCCGCCCATTTATATTATCTTATAATAATAATATTATTAAATAAAATAATATCTTATATAATCCTGGTGCAATGAAGTCGATCCTCTTGAATTTTAAGCGATTTTGTTTTTAAAGCAAAGAATCAGTTCTTAATTGCCAGTCTGCATCACTAAAACTTCATATGAAAATCTTTCATTTGTGAAAATTATTCATAACAGATATCTTTGTAACCTAAAATGAGCAATTAATAATTAAATACTAACTGTTTAAAAAAGACCATAACTTGTTTCATAGTATTTTATTTAAATTTAAATAATTATGTACTGCTGCGCTGCTAAGAAAAAAGGTATTCCTTTCACTACTTACAGGTTTATAGACGGGTCTGAAAACTGGCTTTCAAAATTATTTTCATTTATGCCAAAGGGTGAAAAATGATACAAGTACATAGATAAATTACTGCTACAAATGAGACTTGTATTCTGTTTAATTTTAGTAGTTAAATTGCCATTTCTAATTATAAAATAAATACTATACTGTTGTACTACACAATGCTAGCGACATGGGTCCGCCATTGTGAATTTTGCGTTATGTGATGATATTGATATCTCATTGTTATGCTAACATTATTTATTGTTTTCTGAAAAAAATAAGAAACAGTAATTGTTGAAACTCCTCAAACATATGTAAAAATGAACGCAGAATTAAAAAAATGCATTAAAAAGTCAATGATTATTTAAGATACAGGAATTATAAGAACAGTTAGCTTATCGTATGCCAGATATTTCAAATAACTTCCCAGAGACAAAAGTTCTAGGCGAAAAAATGCTTGCAGCCTACCAGATAGACCATAGTAGCATTTATTAGAGTTGTTTCCCCTGATCTGTTACCTGTTGTTTTCGAATACATTAAATCAGAAGTAGGCATGGGTATGCCAGGCATAGTTTGCGCTGTCGCCAGAAATTTCATGCACACTACGTCATACCGAAACACACATACAACATCAAATTTCCTGATATGCAGACAAGTGACATTCCTACAGTTTGGAACTGAGTTCCCCTGACTCATGCAATGTATTCTCAAGAGCAAGGTCTCTTCAGTGTCCTGCTTCGCACTGTTGAAACCCAGTCTATTCTCCCAGGAAGCATGCTTTCCACCGGCGCTATTTCCAAACCACTGTGGCATTTAATAGAATATGATCAATCACCAAAGTAGTAAGTTGAAGTATGTTGCTTTCAGTTTCTGTGTGACTGTTTATGAGCTGTTTTTTTCCCCATGTGCAAATCTTGTCGAATGTCATCTTATTCTTGGTTCACAGTCATCTAAAAATGTTTCTGTAACATTTCTGAAATCAAAAGCCCCAAATTTTCTTCTTTAATATTTTCATAAATTTTACCCCTACTCATTTCTGTCATTCCCACTTACCTATATTCCCTCCACTTTCAATGCTCATGGCCCATTCTCAGTTTAATCATTTACAGTTTGTTTGATATAATATTTTGAAAACAATCCAGCCGTTTGTCTGTCAAGCCCCAAGACTACTTAGTGGTGAAATTACCTCTTTAAACAAATTTCTGGCAAGCAAAATTTCTTATCTCCTGGGGGTCTCAGTGGCGAAGTGGTCAATCCGTTTGCTGAAGGTTGTGGGTTTGATTCTGGGCTACGTCTTTTGGTTCACAAGTGCATTTTTCTTGGTGACTCCTGGGAGTCATAGCTGGAGCTGTGGAGTTCATGCTTTGTGCAACACTTTCCTCAGCCCGCCCTGCGAAAGAGACCAAGCCATATGGGATAAAATCCGGTGCAATGAAGTCGATCCTGTCAACTTTTAAGCGATTTTGTTTTTAAAGCAAGATTCAGTTGTTAATTGCCAGTTTGCACCACTAAAACTTCGTATGAAAATGCTTTCATTTGTGAAAATTATTAATAACTGAGTTTGCATTTCTTTAAACCAATATAGTGCATTGTTATTTGCGGGATGATGAATAAATGGTAATGGTGTTGTTTTGTTGTTCCTTTCTAATCTTGCATCATGTGTCCTAATAAAAAAAAAAAAAAATTCCACTAAGAAATTGATGTCATTACTAATTACTGGATACTCCAATATTGAAACACTTATGTGTAGGGTGATGACATGGTTTGAGCCAGAATCAGTAGTTATGGGGGGAGATCAGAGAATACTGGTATTTTTGGTAGTGAATTACAGGTTTGGGAATGAGTTGCATGCAGATTTTGTTTTTAGAGGAGGATCGGAAGTAATACCAGAGTGCAGAACTGGTATGAGTCAGGGCTGGGGTGAGTACTGAGGGCGAGGAAATGGTCAAAGTGGGGTAACATGTAGGTCAGGATTTTGAGATGGATCTGGATCCGGAGACAGGATTGCAAGTGGGGTTAAAGTGCAAGGATGAGTACAGTGTCAGAAGTAAGGTCAGGATATGGGATCGGGGTATGATGGATGGGTGTGGCTCATGAATGGGGTCAGGGTACAAGGGAGGTTGCCAAGGTCAGTGTAGGATTGCATATAGGGTCAGGGTGCTGGTTGGGGTTGAGTTTACTGGGTTTCAGTGTAAGTTCAGGTACATTTGTGAGTATAAGTACAAGTTAACAGTGGGAGGATGTATGCAGGGTAGGAGTTGAGGTCAGGATGCAAGAACTGGTGTAGGTTTGCCATGCATCTCGGATCAGGGTGGGTTTGGGAATACAAGTGATGAGTCTTACAGTAAGTTGACGTACAAGTTTGACAAGTCTGTTATTAGATGCAGTCCTGATGTAACAGGAATTAAGCGACCTGGAGATATAGCTTAAGAAAAATATTGACAGAGAGTTAATTGCATAACACCTTATAAATCAATGTATCTTGACTTTCAACATGTCGTGAATGTCATTTTCTAAATAACAGTGGTGGTTTATAATTTGATTGTTTACTTATTTTGAGCATGTTACAGAAACAGTTCTTAGAAACCATGAAACTAGGATCTGAATATCGAAGGGAACTAACTCATAAACAGTAGCTTGTATCAGAGACTAAACTAGTTTGGCCACATCAGACGATACAGTAGTTTTAAATAAGATAATTAATTCAAGACAAAATTCCTGAAAGACCAGACATGGGCCAACCAACAGAATGTTGACACGGGAGATTAACAACACTCTGGGCATACATGCATGAGAAAGGGGAACTGGCAAAGGTTTGAGAGCCTTTTTGGCAGCTGTGTTGAGAATGACGTTCTGCAAAGGGTTTCCTACCTCATGATTTATTTTAAAGCTTGATGAGCAGGCTTCATTTCTTCTACTTCTGCCTTTTATTGTAGCATAGGCCCTCAATCAGCTCACACCAGGTTGTCCTATCTTCTGCTATCTTCATGTCCTTGCCATTTTATTCATCTCTGTATCTATTCTCTTCTCCTCATGTTTATTATTTGTTGGTTCCATAGAAAGGACTTTATAGTTATACTATTATTTTCATTGTGTATCCAACCCAATGCCAGCATCTGTTTCTCATCTCTTGATTAGCCAGAATCTGTCTAGTTTTCTCTCTCTAATGTTCACAATAGTAGCCTGGATTTCACCCCTATGTAAACACAAGGAAATTGTAACCTTGTAGGTTATTTGAAATAATTAATAGCGCTGTTGATTTTGCTAGCACAAAATGGCACTATTAGGCTTCTGTCCAAGATGCATGTCATTTTAAGGTCAGTAAATTGTATTGCCTGTGGGAATGAGCATACTGACAACAGTTACTCTCTACATGGTAAACTGCACAGGTTTTTCAAATATGTTCACTAAAATACGTTCCCAGCTGCAAAACACTTGCTATTGTTCCTTTCTAGTTCATGCTAGAGTGCAATAGATGGGAGAAGTATGGTTGCTGACGATGAAGGGATGGTGTGTTTTCAGCTTTGCTTATAAGTGTTAAACTGAATGACCAATAACATACTTAACAAAGTAACTCGAAATAAAATTGACACTCATACATCAACTACAAGGGTAAGTTAATAAGTAAGTCACAAATGACTGTAGAAAAATAACTAAATATGATAACAACTTGAAACCAGTTTATTTTTATACACACATTGTCCCTTTATTTCTCAACATAATTTCCACGAACATTGATGCATTTACCCCATCGTTTTATCAATCCTCCCAAACCGTCTGCATAGAACTGCGTGCTCTATTTTCTAAACCACGTTTTCACTTCACATTCAACTTTGGTGTCATTTGCAAAATGTCTCCCGCCAAGGTGGGTTTTCAGTGTTTATGCTGACAAATGTTTATCCCGTAAAGCGGTGCATAGGTGGGTAGAAAAAGTTACGAGGGTGAGTCAATAAGTAAGTCACACAGTTCTGTGGGATGGCAGATAAATGAAAACAAAGCTCGCAGTTCTATGCAGCTGGTTTGGGAGGACTGATAAAACGATGGGATAAGTGCATCAATGTTGGTGGAAATTATGTTGCGAAATAAAGGGACAATGTATGTATAAAAACAAACTGGTTTCAAGTTGTTATCATACTTAGTTATTTTTCTACAGCCATTTGTGACTTACTTATTAACTTACCCTCGTATTTAAATAACAGAACACAGAACTTATAGGTGGCGTTAATTTTGTGTAGAGGTAACATTTTACTGCTCAGTGAAAACCAGCACTTGAGTAATTGCTATCCTGGTTTCTTTTTTATGAGATTTAGAAGCAAATACGGTTTGGTCTAGTTAAGCCTACAATGTTTGATCTTACAAATTTATAATTGAATTATTTGCAATGTATCTGTTGATTTGACTGCAGGAGAGGCATATTATGATGGCAAACAAGATAGCTAATTATAACATTTTCTACTTCATTAACAACAAACATGTCATGACTGTATTTTTACAGTGGGTTGGTTCCATTGACTTGGCCTTGAATGAACAAGCTGATGTCAATGTCGTTGTTAAACCAGAAGGTTCCTTGCCAGAGCAAGAAGCTGATGTTGTTAAGTCAGTTGGAGAACTGCTGGGTGGGGAAAAGGTGGATGCCATCTTTTGTGTGGCTGGTGGATGGGCTGGTGGAAATGCCAAGAGTAAGTTGTTTCTGTGATGTTGAATCAGTATTGGGTGAACAAGTCTGGGAGTTTATTAAGTAGATCTACACCATTGTGTCAGAGGGTGATCTGTTAGGTATGATTTGGTATATGATGAGTTTTGGAAAGTAATGTTGGAGAGAGTTGTAATGTTGGAGAGTGTTGTAATGTTGCAGAGTGCTGTATTGTTGCAGAGTTGTAAAGTTGCAGAGTATTGAAATGTTGGAGAGAGTTGTAATGAGTAGAAAGTTATCATGGTTGAATGAGGGAATACAAAGTGTTTGGTTGGTTTTGTAAGATGTCCTGCTTCCAGAGCTGGAGAAAGTGTTGATTTGATCTATGAGATTCACTGTTACCTCTTCTCCTGTCAGTTTAAACTGTTCTGCCATGAGAAGGCCAGTAGCTGTTCTATTCTGTTCTCGCTGTATGTTTGTTGTATTGTAGCACTTGAGATAAGACTCACATAGTTAGAAGCATTACATGCCATAGAAGACATGCAGATGGATAATTTATGAGGAGACTTGTTTGTCTGACACACTTGGTTTCTGCCAACAGAGATAGTAGCTGCAGCGGATTCCATGTGGAAGCAGTCTGTCTACCCATCAGTAATCACAGCCAGTTTAGCATCTCACTACCTGAAAGATGGAGGTCTCATTACTTTGCCTGGAGCCCAGGCAGCCCTTCATGGGACACCAGGTGAGTGCATTCTACCAGATTAATTGACTGATTAATTAAATATAATCAGTGTCATAGCATTCAGGATACTCATTTATGGGATGTCTTTCTCAGTATATATTATCAGTGTGTAAGAATGCAGGTTGCTTCTGTAGTACAGTGACAATGAAAGCGCCTGTATCATCCCTGCCTGTGGTCATGCTAGGCGGACGAGCCATGTACCAAGCAGACATTCTGAATGCTCTACAAGAAGTAAGTCGTTTACGAGAACCAAGTGATGACTGTGAATCTACAACCATGATCAGGCTGCGAGAAGTGTCAAAACTGTCATTTGCAGCCTATATAGTACCTTGCGGTGTAGGACGGGGGGATCTTGAGACTGAGGAATTAAGGCCGCAAGGCTAGTGCAGTTGTCGCGAACTGTGCAGGCTAGAGTTTTTTTGCAGAAAAAACTCCACGCCTTACAGAAGATTCAAACCCGGGTCTCCTGAAGGAGAGCCCGGCATTCCAGCCATTTGGCCAGCCGCTCCACCTTGCAAGAACAGCAAGTTAAAAGAGGTGTAGCCAAACAAGAACACTACACAGGAAGCCAAAGAAGATTAATAACACAGAACTGGTGTCGTGAGCCGCTACACACTGCAGGATTTGCTGAGGAGGGGATATGAGCACTTATGGATTGAATGGTTCGATATGCAGTGAGGATGATCTGTCTACTAACTAACTGAGCTGCTGTGTTACCAAAAAGTGACAAGAGCTAGTGCAATTGAAAAATGGGCAAATGATTAAGTTATTCAAAATACAACAGAAGGAACAAGATTTCTTAAAAGAATACAAAAGTGAAGGCTTTTATGGTTTCATCACATCCTCAGGCATGAAGATAAGCTGAAGAGAGTTAGAAGGCAAAATGTTGAGAAAGGATAAGGATTATAAAACAGGTCTACACACAACAATGGAATGAAATCATCAGTAGATCCACAATCAGCCCAAGGACTGAACCACTTGATGATGATCATGATAGTGCATGAGAGCTTGCTTTGTCAGCATCTTACAGTAGTCAATTTATTGTCTACAGTGTCTTTCATTCATCTAAAATATGAGCCTAACATACCCTTAATATGCCTTTTAATTTATATGGAATATCGCTGTGACCGAAAAACTGTTTCCTATTAAAACCAAGTATATAATCATAGTCTTCATGGCAACGGGGTTACCGACGCAGTTCGTAATCCTGCATACCTGTGTTCGAAACACAGCTGCAGATAATTTGGCAGCACGCTGCCTTGCTTTGGTTTTTTACAAAATGATATGGGTGCCAGTCGTTCAGAAAGCAATGGCAAACTACTGAACGTAAACTTGCCAAGATATAACAACAGCAAAAAATGCTGGTGTTGTCTGCGACGTCCTGTATAGGATATGCAGCTAACTTTTTATATATTCATCTGGCATGCTGCGAATTCGCAGGGCTTGATGTGTTTGGACTTGAACTTCCGGTGCACTGACAGCTGGGTAGGGAGATTGTTTTCTACACTGGTCAGTTGGACTTCATGTTGACTTCCTGTTCAAAAAGCAGTGGCAAACTACTGAACGTGAACTTGCCTAAAAATAACCTGGTGTTGATCGTAGCGTCCTGTAAAGGACATGTAGCAGTTTTTATAATAGAATCATGTAAGTGACTTTCTCTCCTATCCTTAGGCATGATCGGATATGGCATGGCAAAGGCTGCAGTGCATCAACTAGTCAAGAGCTTGGCAGGAGAAAATAGTGGCATCCCAGCCAATTCCACCGTCTTGGCCACCCTTCCGTAAGTATTGGCAGAAAAACACGGCTCTGCAACATTGTAAACATCGTTTGTGTTGATATTATTACCTGTGACAGATTTTTAATGAAATGCCTGTTTAGAAGATGAAACAATATTGAATTGACCATCATCAGCTAACCTTGCTGACTGGCATGGGCAGTCATGTTTCTCCACATCCTGCGATGTAAACAGATTGCACCAAGTCGAGTGTTGACATTGTTCCATGCCATAATAAAAGGCTCTTAACCCTTTAAAGACGGCGGGCCCGATATAGTGGCCGTGACGTCACCACACGGTCATAGTGAAAAACCCGGTTGGGCCAGTTGGGCCGATCCTGTTGTAAGAACTGCTTTGATTGGTTTGCTTTTAATAGTACAGACCAATCAAATGCTTCCTTGCAATCGTCAGCCATTTTAGCCGCCACATTTCCGTTTCTAGCGTGATTCAGACATGTGGACATGATTTTGTGCAGTTTTTTCCGAAGTAACCCATTTTTTCGTGGATTTTTGAGTTCTAAAAATGGCCAGCTTTGAACCTGAAGACGTACTAGCATTAATTAGCTCTGATAGTAGCGATTTTGTTAGTTCAGAACTGTCAGATAATGACTTTAGTGATACAGAAAGTGCCCATGAGGATTTCAACCTCGTGTCCCCGTAGTTTTGTGTGTTGGGAATAAGAAGATCGTTTTATCTATACCCTTTCATGGCAATGGCCGGACCAAAAAACATGTCACCAGTTGATAGCCAACCTATTACAAATGTCAATAGGGACTTCATAGGTGTTGTTTATTTAACCATAAGTGTTTAAAATTATTCTAAAGTGGTGTAGGTATTCAATGAGGAAATTTTAGGTGAGTACCATTTTGTTTTAAATATTTAGTACCAATTCATACATTGTGGTATGAAATATTTTATTTTTCACAAAATACAAATGAGGTTATCAAATTTGCGTAAACATGAACAAAACAACTTCAATCATACACAGAAATAAACTTTACTATATCCTCTTTAAGAATATATATACTTGTATATATCTATATAGGGTTCTAATATTTGTTTTTGAATTTATAAAATTGTCACTTCAGTCATTTCTGTACTCCAAAAAAATGGCTCCGTCTTCTTCAGAGGGAAACCTAAATTTGGCCCAATGTTGTTCCGTCCTAAAAGGGTTAAGAATGTGCTCTGGCTGTCTTTCTCTGTCTCTCTTCCTATATATTGTTACAGTTGAGTTTTTCTGTTCTCGTACTGTGGCCAAAAATTCAGCCTGCTCTTATTTGTTTACACTAAATATCATTTACTGTAATGAGAAAAGTTAAAATTTAGTCTAATTTCTCTTCCACATATCTTTTCCTCCCAACCCTCTCTTCCTCCCTTGCAAAGCATACCCACCCCTCTTCCCTCCCTCTTTTTCCTGTTGAAAGCATACCTCTCCTCCAATCTTCTTTGCATGTACAACTCCCCACTTTGTATAATTGTTTGACTGTTCAAATTACAGTTTCAGTTGTAGGTTGGTTAAGTTTAATATCTAACGTGTGTGACCAAATGGTTGCATTCAGAAGATTATCAACTTATGTGATGCAGACTTTGTGGTGTTATTGTTCGTGGTCTTTGATCCCTCAGGGTGACCACATGGTTGCATAGATGATGATGACTCAGTAAATGTTCCCATTATTTATCTCCCAGAGTGACTGACTTATTACATATATGATGCAGAATTTGTGGTGTTATTGTTCATGTTCTTTGATCTCTTAGGGTGATGGAATGATCGCATATTATCCTATATGACTGTTATTATTTCCTCAGGGTGACTTTGGACACACCCATGAACAGGAAGTGGATGTCGTCAGCAGATTTTTCAACATGGACACCTCTGGAGTTTGTGGCGGAGTAAGTAGACACAGGAGTAACTTATCTCATAATATGAATCTTGGTGTAATAAATGTCTGTAGAAAATTTTCACTGCAAAATCCCACCAATCACGAACTAGTCCACAAGAGCTTGGCGTGAGTTGGTGGAGGACCTAAGCTCCACTGGGAGATGAAAGGTAGAAGATGAAGAAGAAAATAAATGAGTTTGTTTCTAAAGTTAGTTGCATATTCTTTACAGGACGTTTGCAGTCAGCACCCACATTTTTTGCTATTGTTGATGTCTTGGCAAGTTTTACGTTCAGTAGTTTGCCATTGCTTTCTGAACGACCGGCACCCATGCCATTTCATAAAAAACCAGGCAATGCGGTCTGCAGCCAAATCATGTGCAGCTGTGTTTCGAATGCGGGTATACAGGATTATGATTTGCGTCCGTAACCCCTTCGCCACAGAGACCGGCTTGTTTCTAAAACAGTAACCAAAACATTGTATCACGTTTCTAAAATAGCAACCAAACCATTGTATTAGGTTTCTAAAACAGTAACCAAATCATGGTATTAGGTTTCTAAAAGGTTATCCATATCATGGTGTTAGGTTTCTAAAACAGTAACCAAATGATGGTATTAGGTTTCTAAAACAGTAACCAAATCATGGTATTAAGTTTCTAGAACAGTAATCAAACCATTGTATTAGGTTTCTAGAACAGTAACCAAATCATGATATTAGGTTTCTAAAAGAGTAGCCAAAGCATGGTATTAAGTTTCTAAAACAGTAACCAAATCATGGTATTGGGTTTCTAAAACAGTAACCAAACCATTGTAGATTAGGTTTCTAAAACAGTAACCAAATCATGGTATGAGGTCTTTACATCAGTAACCAAACCATTGTATTAGGTTTCTAAAACGGTAACCAAATCATGGTATTAGGTTTTTAAAACGGTAACCAAATCATGGTATCGGGTTTCTAAAACAGTAACCAAATCGTGGTATTAATTTTTAAAACAGTAACCAAATTATGGTATTAGGTTTCTAAAACGGTAACCAAATCATGATATTAGGTTTCTAAAACAGTAACCAAATCATGGTATTAGGTTTCTAAAACAGTAACCAAATCATGGTATTAGGTTTCTAAATCAATCAATCAATCAATCAATCAATCATGTGCCATGCCGGAAAGCATTAGGTTTCTAAAACACTAACTAATTAATGATGTTAGGTTCTAGAACAGTAACCAAACCATTATATACAGGAGCCAGAGTTCAGAACTAAATGACAATCCTCTAAGGAAGCTTGGCTTTTGGTGACCTACATAGATCATGCTAATGTGAGTTATCTGAAACAGATTGTGATGTCATCCTGGTGACAGACTTGTAGCCCCACCAGTTATCTGAAGCAGATTGTGATGTCATCCTGGTGACAGACTTGTAGCCCCACCAGTTATCTGAAGCAGACTGTGATGTCATCCTGGTGACAGACTTGAAGCGCAACCAGTTATTCCTAAAGAAGAAGACTGAAAGTGATTAAAGTCGCCTCACTAGTTAAGTAAAGGTCATCCTACAGCAGATACTGCTGTTGAGGTTTAAAGGCGAGAGATCGACTTCGTTGCATCAGGAGTGATCCCATATGGCTCGGTCTCTTTCCACCAGACGTCCTGTTCAAAGCGCCACACAAAACATCAGCTCCGTAGCACCAGCAACAACCCCTGGGAATCTCCGAGAAAATTGCACCTGTAAACCGGATGATGGAGTCTGGAATTGAACCCGCAACCTTCAGAGCGCAAGGCAGGCGACTTAATCACTTCGCCACAGACTCCCCAGATTGTTGAGGTGTGAAGTGTTAGTCCTTTACATACTCTAGACCAGTGGTTCTTAACCGGTGGGGAATTTCCCCCCAAGGGGGAATTTTAGGGTTTCTGGGGGGGGGGGGGGGGGGTGTGAAGATTATTTCAAGATCGCATTAATACAAGAACCGATTGCGATTGCTTGATATTGTTTTTCCCTCCATACTTTATGGTTCTGTACTTCTCGCCCTTCAGAAATTTGTTTTATAACGTGAGTAAATCTGCAAATCAAGTTTTATGTAGACGTCTAGACTTGTTCTAGTATGTGTTATTAAATTTAGCTTCAATTTTTATGTATACTGTGTGTTGTGGGGGGGGGGGGGGGGGATTTATAGGTAGGAAATACGAAAAGGGGGGGGGAATGACATTCTGAACATATGGTGAAGGGGTGTATGGGCCAAAACAGGTTGAAAACCACTGCTCTAGACCACAGCATGAGGTGGGGTGTCTAGTTCCCTGCCTTGTTGCCTTTCCTTCCCACACAATTACCTTCATCCGTGGTGAAGGGGTTACGGACGCAGCTCGTAATCCCACATACCTGCGTTCGAAACACAGCTGTAGGAGATTTGGCAGCAGACTGCCTTGCGTTAGTTTGTTATGAAATGGTAGAGTGCCGGTCGTTCGGAAAGCAATGGTAAACTAGTGAACGTAAACTTGCCAAGAAATCACAACAGCAAAAAATGTTGACTGCGACGTCCTGTAAAGGATATGCAACTAACTTTTAACTTCCCGCACAATTGCAAGACACTTCAGAAGATTGTCTATTACCCATTTGGATGAGGTTGAGTAAACCATACTGGTTGGAAAATATAATTCACCTCTTCCTGGGGAAATAAACGCAGACTACAGTCTTGGCAGGCAAGTGCACCTCTTTTGTTAGCATTTGTAAAATTATTGTGGATGTTTTTGCTTATTAATGATTCAAATCAGTGCTTATTGAATTTACATTGGTGCATGTCCTTAGGTTGTTTTTCAAGTGGCTGAATGGTGAGGATGTTCCAACCTCGGGTAGTCTGGTGCAACTCTTGACCAAGGATAATAAAACTGACTTGGTCCTGGCGTGAGGCTTACATCTCTGAACTCTGCCACATTCCATGACACAGGCAATAAATACCAGGTGTTGTTTCTGTGATAACGGACTCATATTTCACAGCAATTAATGCCTCAGCTCTAGTGGATGTTTAGACTGTCTTAGCTCTAGTGAATGTTTAGACTTCTGTCATAGATTAGGTATGTATTTCTGAGATGTTTTTATCTGGATACAAAGGACATTGAGTCTTATAGGTAAGAGCTACAAATTTAGAAGAAAAGATATTGTAGTAAGAAATGAAAATTTGTAAATTAAGCGATGAGAAAGATAGTTTAGGATAAGATAAGAGACTGAATGGTGAAGAACAGACTGGCTAGGATGATTCATGCCAATGGACAAAGACTACAAGAAATGTTTTACAATGTTGTAATAGCACAAGTATTTGAAAGCCCACCTGTTATATAGATAGTTGATGTTTCTTTTACCTTTAGAAAGATAACATTTGAACTGCAAATGTGTTAACAATGTATGTTACACAATAACCATCGCACACTTTCTAACCATGGACATTCTTTTAAAAACTTGCCCATAAATGGAAGTATGAAAAATCTTTTGAAATCAAAACAATCATTCAGGTAGCTTACAATGTTGTGAAGAATATCAAAATGAGCAGAAAATGAAACAAAAAATAGTTATAACATTGTATTAATAGATCAGCTGATAGTTTTCTGAATGAGAGTCTGAGAAAGGGAAAAACCAAAGAAAAATGAACTACTTAGTATATAGATATAGATATATTGGTCAACAAATGCCCGCAGAAGTCGGATGTGTCGGCCTAACGGCGCAAGATCGCAGCTCTGCTGTAAACAGGCACAACGCAATCACATCCGGGGGAAAAAAAAATGGATGAACGCAGAAGAAGTATATAGATGATGTTTTCGAGAGATCTACACCACACATGTTATTATGCAAGACATTAGTTTAAATTGAGACATTGTACCAGCAGAGAATGAAGTGTCCATTATGGAATGTGCGGTTAGCTTTTCTTATTGTTTCTCATTAAGAGTTAGGGAAAGGTTTCTGTAGTCAAGCTGTTGAATTTGATGTATTAGTGTTTTACAAGTACTTACTAGTTATCATGTATGTGGAGTGTATTGTATTTGTCATCTTGTACTGCAGCCTCTTAAAATGTGTATTTTCCTAGTTTTTTTTGTGTGTGTGGGTAGAATTGATGTCACCCCTTACTACATATTCACTATTACAAAACTTGTATGATGAGTAAAGTTTCGTTTTCTGTTATGGTTGTAGTAATTAACCAGATTGAAAAGATCTTGTGGTATGTTTAAAAGTTAATTTCCTGTATTGGATTAATATGATTTGATGATATTGTTTTACAAGAATATTTAAATATTACACTGCATACAATTTTGTTTTCAATATCTAGTCTACACAGTGACATCTGATGGAAGATGTGAATTTCAGCATTGCATAATTCTAGATTGTAAAATATTCTGCTACTGGAGGTCAAAATCATTCAGATAATATATATTGAGTGCGTTATATATTTTATAAAAACACATAACCTGTTAGCACGATTGACTAATTTGCCTTATGTGTTCACTGCTGCTAAACCTTGACTGTTCCCGAGGCTTATATTTTGGTTGTGAAGCATTTACATGTACTTCCTATAACCCATGCAATTAGATATTTCATAGCACATTTGACTATACAACTGTAGAATTATTTCCTTTATTCCTACCGTTGTATCTGTACATAGGTTATTGGGTTTGGTATGAGGTGTTGGCATTTTATGTGACTTGAGTTTATGCAATTGCAGTAAGGTTTTGTTTGTCTTATGAAGTGCTATTGTTAGTAATAAATTAATAAACAAATGTGATAGAAGCAGGGAATAATAAAGGACATGCCATTCTTATACACATTCATTCTGGAAGGAGAAGAAGGTAGTAGGGCAAGAGCCAGGCAGTGATATAGATGAGAAGGAGTTTGTCAGTGTACTAATTAATAGAGTAAGAGATGTTAGTTAACCTGCATTGTGAAGACGGCATTTAATTGAGCACAATAATATACTTTTGTTTTTCTTAATGGCTACATAGTTTTGTTTCATTGCTGTTGAAGATGACGGAGCACGAAAGGGAACGTCTCAGGTGCTGTGTTGTCGGTTCTTGGCTGTTTTGTAGTAAATTAGCAATAATTGTTTTTATTATGAAGGTTAATCGATTATTTTGTCATACTTCTGCTCTGGGAAGCAGAGTAAGTTTTCCATCCAACTCTTTTGTGCAGCCTGTATCACAACAAGTTTTTGACTTTCAGCCTGCCAACTTGCTGCGACTGCTGCTCTTCTCTCATTCATGTTAGGACAGTCTGCAGGAGTGGAACTTTTAGAAGCTTGCATAGGTTCTGGCCACATACCATCTTCCCATCTCTATACTCGGCTAACATATATCAGATGTACACAGAAATTGATTTTCTATATCATTAGAATCTTTGATTATGTACAGCTGTCTTTTTATTTTTCACTGAAGTGTTATGCTAAAAATAGGCGACATTTCAGTCTGTCAACATTGGAAAAATGTCTTATAAAACAAAAATGCATATTGTTATGTGACAAGAGAAACTCTAGCTACATCGAAAGAACATACAGAGCATTCTTGTGACAGTCTTGAAAGAGAATTGCTCCAACAAATTTGTTGTACATTTTACATTGACAAGAAAAATTGGATGGTGACAGGAGAAACCCAAGAAGAATGAGAGAGCAGATGAAGGCAGCAGTGGCTTAACTTAAATTATATTGCTTTAGTCGATTTTGATATATTCTGGAACATTTACTTAATTGCCAAGTATGTCCTACAAGGTAGTGTAAACAGTTTTGCCCCAAATATAGTTATTCTTTGTATGCTGCTGCTGTGAGTGTATGACATGCATAGATAGCTGTAACATGCCCTTGCTCCTCTCTGGCTGGTTTTAATTTGAGTTATGGCAAGGTAGATGACTGATATTACACGACAGAACAGTGCAGCTTATTGGCTAGAATATCATTAGTGTTAAATATGTGTCAATACATTAAACATATTGTCAATGGTCTTGTTATATAGAAAGATTATATTTTATTTTGTAATTGAGGGCCTAGACTAACATATTATTAATTAATATCTCCCAGTATTGTTATGTGTAAATAAATTAATAGTATTTACCTAAGCTTGAGATGTATTAAATATGTCATTACCTACTGCAATAAATGTTTTTAAATGAGGCAAGCTTACCTTGTTTGTTTCTGTTTGTTCTGAGTGTCATCTGTTTAACCAGAGTTCTCATGAAAGGAATGTAACCATCATTATGTATGAGGATGAAAATTCAGATGAGTTGGTGAGTTGTTACAAAATGTAAGGCATGGTTAGTAAGTTCTGCTACCTAAGGCAGTGGAGGCTTTTGGAAAACACATGAGGCCATCAATGTGGGGGGTGCTGATTGTAGAACATAGTATGTAAGTGCCTGATTCTTTTTTTGCATCTTCCATAAAACTGGTTCTGAGCTGCAATGGCCTGCACTATGTTAATTCATCAACTCTTCTTGTATCAGACAACTGTTACATTAACCTACTTTGTCCTGGTTATGAAATGAATTGTTTCTGTCATAGACCATTGATGTAGTATCAGGCAGGTATTATTAGGTGATTTCTGATCCAGACAGGTATTAGGTGATTTCTGATCCAGACATCTAGTATCAGACAGGTATTATTTAAAAACTTTCTGCTCCAGGCATTTAGCACCAAACAGCTATTAGTAGACAATTTCTGATCCAGACATTTATTACTGTAAAGTGACAGGTGTCTAGGACAGGCAGTATTAACATGGAAAGTGAATGTAATAATGAAGTAACTCTTTGACATGCAAGTTGCTTGGCAATGAATCAATTAATAGTTGTCATTAACAATGAGCAAGAGACAGTTATAGAAAAGAATTTTAAAAAACATGTCCCGACAGCATCATTTGATAAGGTGCAACAGAAGGAATTCTGTTGGCACCTATAAATAAAAACTTTAGCATAAGATAGTATTATATATCAATGTTATCAAAGCAGATCTGTATAGAACAGCTTACATCCTTCAGCAGTATTTGCAATAGGATTAAAATCAGATCAGTTATCTTCACATCGAAGGTTAGATGCTACAGACCTCCAGTGTTTTCTCTCTCTCACGTCATGATGGAGTTAACATTCAGAGAGCCACAGTAGTGCAAGGCTAGCATGCTTGCCATGTTGGCTGCTACAGACCTCCAGTGTTTCTCTCATGTCATGATGGAGTTAACATTCAGAGAGCCACAGTAGTGCAAAGCTTGCAATGTTGGCTGCTACAGACCTCCAGTGTTTTCTCTCTCTCATGTCATGATGGAGTTAACATTCAGAGAGCCACAGTAGTGCAAAGCTTGCAATGTTGGCTGCTACAGACCTCCAGTGCTTTCTCTCTCTCATGCCATGATGGAGTTAACATTCAGAGAGCCACAGTAGTGCAAGGCTTGCATGTTTGCCTGCTGGTCATGTGTTTGAATCCCTATCGAGGCGGATTTTTGAAAACTGACCTGGACTGCCAGGTTGACCTAGCCTGAAATCGTACCTGAAGATGTCCTTGGAAGTCGGCTGATTTGGTTTTTATCATATCACCCATTGAGTGCCGATTGGTTCATAAAATAAGGGGCTAGCATAATTTACCTGTTACAAATGGGTGAAAGCAGAATGCCTAAGTACAGATAGACTTCAAGAGCAAGAAAGTACTACTGCGTCATGTTGTTCCCCACACTTGTTCTTATCTTCATCAATGATCTTGTTGCTAAACTTCTTAGATGTGCCTGTGTGTCTAATTCTTAACCCTTTGAAAATAAAGTTTGTTCATTCATTAGGCATTTAAAGTGACAATGTGCACTGATGACCTAGTCCTATGGAGCACAGATGAACATGCATCAGTGGTCACCAAATAGTTACAAAGGGTTGTAGATACATTTGTTGCAAGGGCAAATAGATGGTATGTCAGCATAAACACTGACAAGTGCAGCACCACCCTATTTACCAGTACCCTCTCTCCAAAACAAAAGGCAGGGATCATCCAGTTAAATGAAATACCTCTAAGAGAAGATAAAGAACCAACATACCTTAGAGTAACATTTGATGGCTGGCTGACATGGAGAAAGCACATCAACAAAGCAGTAGCAAAAGCCAGAAGGAAAATAGCCTTTTTGAGAAAATCTGCAGAGAAAACACGAATCTGCCCACAGTTGGCATCCCCTGAAAATTATTCCAGAACGAACTCCATGGAAAGAGGAACATAGACTATCACTACAAATCCAAACATGAAAGGAATATTTGACAAGGGAGAACAGAACAGTGTACAATGCAGGACATCCACTCTCAGCTTCCTTGATGAAGAATACCCACAGGACCTCTGGATCCGAGTTTACACAGATGGGTTGGTGTAAAGTACTGTACATTACAGGGGAGAGGGAGTGTACATAGAATACCCAAATAATACCAGGGACACAATCAGAGTACCAACAGGAAAGTACTGCCATAACTATGATGCTGAAATTGAGGCAATCAAGATAGCAACAGAGAAATTACTAAATACCAGCAATGGTACACAACCTGTGGTGCTATTGACAGATGCAAAATCTGTACTTAAGGCGCTCCTGTCTGGGAAATTGCTAGTACTACGGACACTACTTTCTGAATTTGGCAGCCAGCGTATGGTCACCATACAGAGGATGCCAGCCATCTCACTGTGGAGTACCTGGAAACGAGAGAGCTGATTGATTGGCTAAGGAAGGAGCAAAAGAAGAACATCCTGATGTGCCCATTACATACCACCAAAAGAAAAGAATGAAAATATCAGTCAGAAAGCCACCAACATCTGCTCAAGACGACTACCACCTTATGGACAGACCATAACAAATAATTATTCTGCGCCTCAGAACAGGACACAATAGATTACGCAACCACATGTATATAAAATTCAAGATTGGCGAACCAGCCATATGCACATGTGGATTGGCGTCGCAGACAGCAGAGCACATACTCCAAGACTGCCCAAAATATGACACATACAGGCAATCCTTCTGGCCTGGAGACACAACAGTGGTAGATAAACTCTATGGACCACTAAAAAAGATAGTGAAGTTCATACAAGAGACAACATTGCCGTTATAGACAAATTTCAAGCAAACGAAAGAAGATTGATCTACTATGCCTCAAGATATCATCATGTGCCATGCTGATAAGCATGGGCGGTTATATTTCACCATCTTACACGATCACCAAAGTCCTGGATCAGCTTTGCTTTCTTGTCTCTGGCAGGTAAGCCAGTGCTGTGGGCAAATAGTTAAAGAACTGAGTAAATTTATCTCAATTCCCAAGCAATCAAGGAGGGTAAATTAAAGTCTATCAATGCCAAATATAAGAACCAACATCACTGCACTCAGGACATTCCCAGACATGCTCCATCCTCTTCAAAAGCCAGAGAAGAGTTCCCATGCTGATTATTCCAGTGGCAATTTGAATATAAGTCCGGCCGGCTTCTGTACGCTTTAAATATTGTCCATACCTTCTACTCACTCCCTTCCAAGTCAGTCTTTTCAGATATGGATGATATGTCAATCTCAAACATAAATTCTAGTTTCATGGAGACCAAACTACACTGTTTATCAAGAAGAAAACTTTGCTATGTCAACAATGGCAAGAGAAAGAAGCAGCAGGACACACAGTCATGACCCAAGTTGAGATGCTCACCTAGAGGTTCAGGATGAAATATACCTGAAACTTTTGTACACTGGGGAACTTCTGGTGATCAACAATTTTGATATTCTTTAATATTTGAACACTGAAGTGACAGAATGGATAAGAACGCATCTTCTTAAACACTGATGTTCTGATGCCAAGGTAAGGGGTTCAACTCCTACACCGGACAGTTGGACTAAAATGTTGACCTCTCGTCCTTGACTTGGGGACGTAATTACAAGTACCTCTGAAGTTGGAGTGGGTTCACCTGATGGTGAGGGACATTATTAATAGGGAAAACTAATCCACGCACAAAATTCAATCCAGCACTACTAGAAATAGTGTGTATGAACTACGCTTGAGTTCAAAACGAGCATAAATAAAAGAACAATGAAGAAAATTGGTCCATAAAACAGGAAAACTGTGGTCATATTAACTGTCAGACACTGGCTGGGAGAGAACAGAATGCAAGGTATACTTCCTGGGAGAAGTGTCAGGGGGTAAACCAAGACAAAGGTGGGAAAATGATATGAAACCCTGGGCATGAAAATGCACGAGCCAATGAAATTGTTGTGACAAGATCTAGTCTGTTCAGTGGGTGTGATGATAACACCATTCTACACAGGACCTGTTGTGTAATGACTGGTCTCTTCTGCCGTTGATCTTTCCAGTTGTCACACTATTTGTGCCACTCTTCTCAGTACACGATCAAAGATCATTGTTTACCTGTTTCTTATAGTTGTATATAATGTTCTACCAGCTTCCTGGCCTAGAGGTTAGTGACTTTTCTCCGTAATATCGTATACTCTCGTAAGTAATGTGACGACGGTGAGAATCAGCAGTGGTTCGAATTCGCGGCGGTAACTTACGGGGTATGTGAGCCAGGCCGTTCAGAAAGCAGTGGCAAACTACTGAGCGTAATCTTGCCAAGAAATCAACAATCAGCTGAAAGATGCTGATGTTGACAGCAATGTCCTGTAAAGGATATGCAAACAATTTTGTTATAACGTTCTACTTCCATAACCTTTTCTAGGCAATATTGGTGGTTACTCTGACAGTCCAATGTATTCACAAAATTGGTCTCAGAAACCATATTTCTGTTGCCTCCAAGATCTTTTGAAATTGTTCACATTCCAAGATTCATTTCAAAACAGCAGAACAGGCTCTATGTAAGTTGACAACTGCTTTCTTTAAATACGCTCCTGCTAAAGTCTGAAGGTGTAAAAAGAAGAATGTGCTGCAAAAACAAAAATACACACACAATTGTATCTACTTGTACACAAAGAGCTCAAAATAAAGTCACTTCCAGACAGATGGCAACAGGCATGCAAGTAGTTGCAGTCATGTAATACTGATTACACATGATTTTGTTTGATTTATTCAGCTGATTTGTCATGGTGGGTATGAATATGCATGGGCCTTGAATGTATTACAATATTTACATGTATACCAGACAAACAGTGGCACAAATCAACAATAACATGACCTCACTTGACCTTTCTCACAAGCACGTGGCACAAGAGAATGCCAGAGGGTTCTCACAGTCAGATGGGCAGGATATTACAAGTACAACAAATGATAAATTATGACCAAAGTACAACAAATGATAAATTATTACCAAAAAGAACTGTCATAAACTAATTCACTGGTTACAAGATAAATGCATTCTAGTGGCTCCCAGTCTCACCAGAGAAGGTCAGTGACAAAAGGTCACAATCTCTGCAGGTTTGGTAGGTTATCAGGGTTGTATTTACAATCAACATTGCCCACAACAGGTCTGATAAACACTGAAACCTGCAATATGTTTTGTGCGGGTTTATTGACAACTTTGGCCTCAGAACCTGTTAATACAAATTATTCTTTGCAATGGTTTTGATCAATGGTTGATCATCTTCTTCAACTCTTCTAGAAATAGTGTTAACACTGTCTTAGTTGTTAACTTAATCCCTTTATGTACAAACAGATATTATTTAACCTCCATCTGTCCAATCCTGTTATATTAACTGTTTCTAACCCATACAACAGAAAGAGTTAAGAAATGTATGACACATACACTTACTACTGTAATGCAACAAGTGCCTAGAACAAAAAGAGTTAAGAAATGTATGACACATGCAATAACCAATGAATGTACAGTGAATTTCCAGGCAAGCAAGAGGTAGACAGCAATGCAAGTAGGAAAATAACATCAAGAGATGGATGAACAACAGTCTGTAAGTGTGTACAAGAGTGAGAAACAGTGTTGGAGATCCACTGCAAACAACCTTGACTGTGGAGACAGCATCTGATTGATTGATTTTAACTTCACTTTATTTGAGGGGAAAATCACATGATGCATGGGCAACAGCTTGTTTTCCAGTCATGCCCAAGCCGGCTCCCTGGAGAAGACACTCCAGCTTCACCATTGGTGTCAACACAACATGGGGAGTGGCAGTTACTAGTTGTAAGTTGGACATGAATCATCTTGACCTTGGTGACAAGAAACTTGAAAAAGCAGAGGAGAAAAGAACCCACAGAAAGGAAATGCCAGGCTGTGCTGCTGGAGGCTTTCTGCTCATAGGCCACCTCAACAAGTCAGATACGAATGAGGAAGGCTATTATTATCATTTTCCTTGGGTACTCCATGTACGGAAATAGCTAGATTGAGTTTATAATCACTTCTGAGTCTTTTGTTTTTCTTTCTCTTCTTGCTACTTGCTTATTTTACTGATTCATTAGCTATCATAGTTAGGTACAATTTTGCTTCATTGTTTTACTAGTCAACCAAAGTTATCTATACAAATAGTGTTTCAAACATAATAGATATTTTGAAGATCTATAATTTGATAAAACCAAACTGGTTCTAGTTGACTCAGACTCATAATATGGATACCAATTTTTTAGAATTTTCTGGTTAAGACAAGTGACGAGAAAGGGAACTGCCCACCCTATCTCATTATGACATGACCAAGAATGAATGGAGGCCTAATACTTTACATTCCAGTGGCAACATCTGCCATGGCACTAACTTTATCTGCGACAGTTTGCTAAGTGACAGTGAATGTCTGCGTTGCACCCAAACACCGGGTAATCATGTCTGTTAGGAAGAAACATCTGTTATATCAGCTCCTGGTGAAAATAGAGTACAGTGATCAACTGGAGTGATTATGTGCAGAACTGGATCCATTGTTGAATCCCTTGTCATGTAAGACACAGAGGACACACTGAGGGGTTTGTAATGTCAGAGATTACATTTGGACACTTTTACTTTCATTTGCTTTAAACTGTATTTACAAGTGTTCAATAACTTAGTTACCTGCATCTGAAATGTCAGATACTGTTTTTGCAACATTCTGTTTATGAGTGAATTATTTATATTTGTTAAACACTTTATATCAGTGTCAGAAGGTAAAGATCGTCCCACAGCAGCTACTGGCATTGGGTGTGAAGTGTGGACCCTCACATATTCTAGACTGCAACATATGAAGTGAAGTGTTGTCCTTCACATATTCTAGATTGCAACATATGAAGTGAAGTGTTGTCCTTCACATATTCTAGATTGCAACATATGAAGTGAAGTGTTGGCCTTCACATATTCTAGATTGCAACATATGAAGTGAAGTGGCCAGTTTTATTTCTCATCACCTTTCCTTCCCAGACAATTACTACTCTACCACCACAGCCTCGTTCTGAGTTAGAATTCAGAGACAGCAGGTGTTCTCAGATATTGCTTTATAGACTGACGAGTACATTATATGACAGGAAAAACAAGTTTGCTACAGCTGGTAATGGAAATAGAGCTTAATTTTTCTGTCCGCCACATCAGATTATTCTTCCACACAAGAGATTTTCATGCCATAAATCTGCTGCGGGCACATTTGTAACATTGATTGCCTGAGCAGTGGTAAGTTACACAGCCCATATGTTTACAATTTCCATTGCCAAGGGATTTTTAATACATGCAGCTTACATACTGCATTTCCTGTATTCTAGCACATAATGAATATTACAGTCTTTCTAATGATAAATTACAGTCATTCTAATGATAAATAAAATGTTTACTTATCAAGCACACTTCAGTTAACCTATGACTAAGAATGAAGACTTCTGCTTTCACTCAAGCCACCCATTGCACACTGAAATCTGACTAAGACTGACTATGACTCAGGCCATTCAACATGCAATGAAACATGACTACAAATGACCATGATTTAAGCCAATTATCACTCACTGAGCTATGACTAAGACTGACCATGGCTAAAGCCACTTAACACTCACCAAACTATTAAATAAGACTGACCATGGCTCAAGCCACTCATCACTCACCAACCTATGACTAAGACTGACCATTGCTCAAGCCATTCATCACTCACCAACCTATGACTAAGACTGACCATTGCTCAAGCCACTTATCACTCACTGACCTATGACTAAGACTGACCATGGCTCAAGCCACTCATCACTCACTGACCTATGGCTAAGACTGACCATTGCTCAAGCCACTTATCATTCATCAACCTATGACTAAGACTGACCATGGCTCAAGCCACTTATTACTCACTGACCTATGACTATGACTGACCACTGACCATGACTTAGGCCATTCATCACTCAGGGACCTATGACTAAGATTGACCATAATTCAAGCCACTCTTCACTCACCAACCTGTGACAAAGACCATATGTTCGTTAGTTATTAAACTCATCATATACATTCCTTAACTATAAGTCTTACAAGGTTTTGTACCAAATATCATTTTGGTCCATTAAATAATTCCATGAAAACAAACTACAACATGCCACATATGTTGTAGGACTAGAAAGAGAATGAAGATGCCTCTGGGGTAGTCATATTTTTAAAGTTTGCACTGACCAAATATAAAAAGTAAGAATGCACATGACATGATGTTGGTGGAATTCAGGAAAGAGTCAACCATACATCATTTACTGCTTGAGACGGACAGAGCTAATAAAACTACAAGTGTTTGCATCTTGTTAGAGTACACTTGTCACAAATATAAGAAGGAAACAGATTATGATACTGGCCACATTATGAGAACTGCTGGAACGCTGTGACAACCAGTCAGATTTATGGAAAGAGAGATTGAGAATGGCAAACAGAAAGAGAACATTAGACGGTCCTGCATAATGGCATAAACAAAATGGCAGCACTTGAGTTGATACATTTTGCTAGAAAATGGGAGGTGTGGAGTGGCATGATCAACTATGTCAGTCGGTAGAGCACTTGATGGTATTGAAATTAAAGACAAACTTGTAGGGAATAACTAATGAATGCATGGTGCTTTGTTTGGTAAAGAAGAGTTACATCTGGCAGAATACTGAAACAGATGTACTGTAATTCTCATAAAACAAGTTGCTGCAAAAAACCATTGTTTAAAATAAATATCTGGTATATAAACAATTTCAGCAGTTGCTGCAAGCGGGTGTTACTAAACTGGTAATGCTCATAAATAAAGTAGCTTCAGCAATTTAAACAGATCACTGTGCTTATTATATATGCCAATAAAAAAATGCGCACACAGAATTTTGTGCAGCTTGTACTTTACAAAACTATACCTGTAGAAAAACAAAATACACATATCTCATGTATGTAATTACACAACCAAATTGTAAAATACACCAACATACATTTTAAAACACAATGTTTCTGTTAGTGTCTTCTGGATTTGCAGCCATTATTTCTTGTTAAAACACACGATTCACAGCAGGGCTTCCCTTGTTTCACTTGTGACTCGCTTTGAGCACATAAAATGTTTTGTGACACACTCACCAATGAAAGCAAGTGGGTGCCAAGACTGTATAATTCTATAAAACACAACATTTGCAAATATGTGGTATGAAAGGATCACTGATGTGCTGGGGTCATGATTTATAGTGACCAGATATCTTTCCACCTCCATGTGGACAGACCTGAGGCTTGACCATGGTCTCCACTATGATGAAGCCTGCCCAGGACTCAAACTTTGCATGCCAGAAGGTGGCAAGAGTCACAGCAATTCCCCCTGGATGATGGTAGACGATCAGCACCCGTCTCGCACTCACCACTTGGAAAGCTAACAGGCAGACTTGGAATCAGTGTGTTGCTTGCTAGCCGGGATGGAACCCAATCATCATCATCAGTCCCAAATTCTTCAAATCATACAAGGGCAAACAAGTTCAACCAACAGGTTTCAAAACTACCAGCAGCAAATGTGTCTGCGACCATTTATTTTTATACCTCAATCCCTGGTATCATAAGACCTGATACAGATGACACTATGTGAAATTCTTGCTGCATCCAACACACGAGAGCATTGTTAACTGATCATGGAAGTTCACACAAGAACACACGAGAGCATTGTTAAGTGATCATGGAAGTTCACACAAGAACACACAAGAGCATTGGTAAGTGATCATGGAAGTTCACAGAAGAACACACGAGAGCATTGGTAAGTGATCATGGAAGTTCACACAAGAACACACGAGAGCATTGGTAAGTGATCATGGAAGTTCACAGAAGAACACACGAGAGCATTGGTAAGTGATCATGGAAGTTCACACAAGAACACACGAGAGCATTGGTAAGTGATCATGGAAGTTCACACAAGAACACACGAGAGCATTGGTAAGTGATCATGGAAGTTCACACAAGAACACACGAGAGCATTGGTAAGTGATCATGGAAGTTCACACAAGAACACACGAGAGCATTGTTAAGTGATCATGGAAGTTCACACAAGAACACACGAGAGCATTGGTAAGTGATCATGGAAGTTCACAGAAGAACACACGAGAGCATTGGTAAGTGATCATGGAAGTTCACACAAGAACACACGAGAGCATTGGTAAGTGATCATGGAAGTTCACAGAAGAACACACGAGAGCATTGGTAAGTGATCATGGAAGTTCACACAAGAACACACGAGAGCATTGGTAAGTGATCATGGAAGTTCACACAAGAACACACGAGAGCATTGGTAAGTGATCATGGAAGTTCACACAAGAACACACGAGAGCATTGGTAAGTGATCATGGAAGTTCACACAAGAACACACGAGAGCATTGGTAAGTGATCATGGAAGTTCACACAAGAACACACGAGAGCATTGGTAAGTGATCATGGAAGTTCACACAAGAACACACGAGAGCATTGGTAAGTGATCATGGAAGTTCACACAAGAACACACGAGAGCATTGGTAAGTGATCATGGAAGTTCACAGAAGAACACACGAGAGCATTGGTAAGTGATCATGGAAGTTCACACAAGAACACACGAGAGCATTGGTAAGTGATCATGGAAGTTCACAGAAGAACACACGAGAGCATTGGTAAGTGATCATGGAAGTTCACAGAAGAACACACGAGAGCATTGGTAAGTGATCATGGAAGTTCACACAAGAACACACAAGAGCATTGGTAAGTGATCATGGAAGTTCACACAAGAACACACGAGAGCATTGGTAAGTGATCATGGAAGTTCACACAAGAACACACGAGAGCATTGGTAAGTGATCATGGAAGTTCACACAAGAACACACGAGAGCATTGGTAAGTGATCATGGAAGTTCACACAAGAACACACGAGAGCATTGGTAAGTGATCATGGAAGTTCACACAAGAACACACGAGAGCATTGGTAAGTGATCATGGAAGTTCACACAAGAACACACGAGAGCATTGTTAAGTGATCATGGAAGTTCACACAAGAAATGAAGACTAAGTATGGGAAAGTGGAAGTGTGTGTAAAGGTAATGCCATTACCGGTAGTGCTGTAAATATATTAGACCATGGTGTCATGGGGGTGGAGTGATGACCTGCTTTCTGCCAACACCCTGTCTTCAAAGATTATTTTCAGAAAATTAGCCATACCCATTCTATAATGCTGGGTTGTTCTTAGAACTGTACTGGTTGGAGAAACCTACTATCACTGGAGATTGAACCTGGACAAGTACTGTGGCAAGTAAGTACATTAACCACTATTTCACCTTATCTCCTATTACTAATGTGGTTGAGCCCTAATTGTATGCTAGATACAGAATTGCAATCAGTCTAAACTACAAGAATGTAGTACTATTGCTAACTCTTCACCTATTCTAAGCCACACTAACAACAGTTTTATCATTAAACATTGTAGGATTTATACAGGTAAATCTATTCATTAAAAAAACTATTTATCTTTTAATTTGCTATTATAATTCATTGCACTAAATTATAAGCAGTTAAACCAAATGTCAAATTAAGTTTTTTTTCTTTTTTTTTTTAAACCTAAAGGATAAACTGCAAAATTAAAAAAAAAAACCAAAAAAGTTAAATAACGAGGACTTGACATGTAATGCTTTCCTCTATATTTCTCTCCACCAATTTTATTATCCACAAAGTTGATTTTTTTTTTTTTTTGCATTCTGTACTTGCTATTGCAAACTGTAAATTTTTCTAACATAACTAAATAGTTGAAATAAATAAAGTAAGGCTTACCATGTTAAAATGTGTTAAATGTAATGAATTAAGAAGACAACTAATAGTCTAAGTGGTGAGCCTAATACCAACACAAACACAAAGGTGAGAATGCATTTTGTGACTAAAAATCCCTCATCAGACAGCAAACAAAAATGAACAGATAAACTTTCTAATGTATCTCTGCCACTTTGTCTCCAACCCCCCCCCCCCCCCCCCCCCCCTCCCACACACACACACACACACACTTCTTGTTTATATTCATTATAAATAGTTCAACACTGCAGAGCAACCATTGGGTGTAGGTAAATGTCCAGGTCCTGTGACCACTTCCACTAAACTAGACCAAACAAAGATGTTACTGATAGGCACGGTGGCAGTGAGGAAAAAGCTGGCCATCTCACCTTCAAAAGTCACTAATTAAATGTGGCATGCCTACACGCTACAACCATACACGCCTACATACACTTACTATAGACTTATCTTTCACTTAATGTTTGTATGTTTGTGCTAATGAAAGAAGCAAATCAGTAAACAAAGTTCAGCAGATCTGAAATATTTAAACATGTTAACAAAACAAGAAAATATTGCTTAGAAAACTTAAAAACATTTTTTATCACCAGCATAAAAACACATCATTGCAAGCAGAGTTATGTTGATCACTTAATGTAAGCATGTTTGAAGACAAAATAATGTAGAAAAAAACAACAACAAATGACAAATCATTCTACAAGTAGACACACTTTCAAAATAGTTATGAAGAAACTAACATGTAATAAACCAGTGAAATAAAATTCTAATCCTGGGCTCATCTAACGAGGGCATTTTAGCATGCACTAACTTGTCTTCCTATTATGTATGCAGAAGTTACAAGTAAATGTAAATTAAATATCATTTCACACCTTGGTTCATCAAACTGTTTGTAAAAGCTGCATTTGTAAATGGTATATGCAGAATTATCTCTATGGGGCTACTTTTACCCATATCGAAACTGTCTATATATAGTATACCTCCCCAGCATGAGAATGGAGTGGAAGCAGTAACAGTGGCATTCCATTGGTTAGAGGAGACCACTGCAACACACTGCATTCGTTACGGACTCAAGGAGTATGCTAAGTAAGGTGGAGAAAGGTACGTTTTGTGTGGAATGGTTATCCTCACTATAATATCACAGATTGTGAGAAGTGTATAGATTTTTTGCTCTGGTCATGCAGGTGTGTTGGGGAATGAACAGGCTGATAGGCTGGCAGGGAATGCACCACTTGGTGGTAGATTATCTATGGACAAGGAAGAGGTGGTCGAGCGCCTGTCAGACCAAGTGGAGAAGGCGGGAGAACAGATTAAGAACCCATATGTGGAAAGAATGATATTGTGGGGTATCGGCAGGAGTTCTGGAATCTCAAAACAGAGGGAAGACCAGGAGAACTTTCAATCAGATAGCAGTGGGAGCGATTAGTAGTATGACTCTTCACTGACTTTTGAATGAGGGGACGGAGTGTGTATGGAATGTCCTGAGTGCAGTGATGTCTGTTCTTAGCTCAACTCAACTAGAAACTGTCTATAGAACAAGCTCAACTCAACTAGAAACTGTCTATAGAAAAATAATCTTGTGTGTAAATCTTACATTCAGTTTAGTTTAATTTAGTTTAGTTGATGGATCAACATCACAGCACACGGGTGTAACCCATAAGTGCTCCGTTCTTCTCCTAACTCAAACCTGAGTCTGGAGAAACTCAGCTCTGTGCACGAACTCCATTGCACTGGTGAGGATCCTGAAATACTGTGGTAGATTTTTAACTCAAAATTTTGCCCGGGCAGCACAATTAGGCTACTCTTTTTTATTTCCAAGTGTCAAGGGATTTTTTACATGCGCAACAATACACACGGGCATCCAATCTCACTACCCAGAGACCAGGGGAAATTTTATTACTAGAAGTCCACACTGAAAAAATTCCGGTCCTCACCGGGGCTTAATTCTTACACCAGTACATGCTGAAGTCAGACACACTGACCTCTAGTTTGAGTGCTGCATAATTAGGTGTTATGCATTCCCCTTGAAATTGGAACAAAGAAGAAGAAAAACTGGGAATGTCTGCATGCTACAGGCTGGGAAAGAAGACACGATTTCTGACAGGGATTCACCAAAGATCACGTGTGCATCATAAGTGTGATGGGTGGTGATCTGAAGGTGCCTACAACTAACAGCATTGATGTGGATATATTTTTTGTGTGCATATGCTATTTACAGGAGATTGCTGTCAACACCAGCATTTTACAGCTGTTGTTGATGTCTTGTCAAGCTTACGTTCAGTAGTTTGCCATTGCTTTCTGAACGACCTGCTCCCATACCAGCACGTTAAAACCCAGCACAATGAGGTCTGCTGCCAAATCGGTCGCAGCTGTGTTTAGAACGCAGGTCAGCGGGCTTACGAATCGCGTCTATATGCCCTTAGTCACGGAGGTGGATATATTACAACAGACAAATAAGCATAAGGAGTATTACCTTGATGTCCTGCCATTTATTTAGTAATGTTTCTTAAAATGAATGTTTTATTTCAAAGTTTAATAGTGGTTCTTACAAGGTATGTTTATAATTTCATGAGTCAATAATGGTTCTTATAATGGGTGTTTGTAATTTCATTACTTAATGTTAAAACCTTCGTTTTTCTGTGTCATATCTGGTAATTCCAATGAAGCATTACTGGTTCTTCCTCTTCTGCCTTTTATCTCCCTTGGCACATAAAGCCCTCAATCAACTAACATCAAGTCCTTTGTAGACTTGTTCATGATTGGTTGGAATTTGCAGCTAGTATTCTATAGGATGGGACAGCCAGTCTCAAGCCAACCCTCCTTAGTTGTATCTGACAACATGCATGATCAGTTACAATGTTACTATTCTTTGCTTCATTTATGGGACCCAGTAATACATGGAGCTGTGTGGGTATAATTTTCAGTTTTGTAGGTTTCATATCTCATTAATTTCCCGGGAAGGTTAACCCGGTCAACAAATGCCAGCAGAAGTCGGATGTGTCGGCCTACTGGCGCAAGAACTCAGCTCTGCTGTAAACAGGCACAAGGCAATCACATCTGAAAAAACTCTCCAGATGAATGCAGAAGAAGAAGAAATCTCATCAATTTTATACATGGATACTGATACCATCAGACTATCAACAACTCTTTCAGCCTGGTTTTGTGTCTTACTATTCTAAGTTGAATTTTAAGAGACTTGCCCATGATGCAATGCAATTTTCTTGGTACTTCTGGTCTACACCCCAATCAGACTGCTAGACTTGTCTTTAGGTTTATTCTCTGCTTAACTCTTTTCTGGCACTTATCTGTCTGACTTGTTTATTTAAATTCCCTGGTATGTAGGACTACCTTCATCTTGCAGTCAGTTTGGTTTATCATCACTCTCAGGTCAACCCAGCCAAAAATGGGCACCAGGAAATGTCTTGGGAAGGACAGGTGCCTGGCCTCAGACTGACAACTTCATCCCTCGGGTCCTGATTAGTCTATAAAAACATGGGGCTAGCACCATATGCCCTATACTCTTCAAGGCTTGTATAAAGGAGCCTTTGCGGAGCCTCCGTGGCGAAGTGGTCAAGCCATCTGACTCGGGCTCCGAAGGTTGTGGGTTTGATTCAGGGCCGAGTCCTTCAGTTCATGAGTGCATTTGTTCAGAGACTCCTGGGGTCACCACTGGAGCATGGAGTTCGTGGTTTGTGCAACGCTTTCGACAGCCTGCACTGAGGAAAGAGACTAAGCCATATGGGAAAAACCTGGTGCAATGAAGTTGACCCTCGCGACATTTAAACTGAGTTGGGGGTACCAGGGATATCCAGGATCCAACCCAAGTGACACAGCCATTTCTTAGTCCAGCAAGTCAAAAGCCTTACAAATATGAAAAGCTGAGATGGAACAACAAGACATAAAATAACACAATCATCAGGGGGAAAAAACCAACCAGTCAAAACACATGATTTCAAATTACTGACACTATGCATTCTTATAACAAAGCATCACAAGTTCATTATATAAATTAAATAAAATAATGCTTCATATAATACAAACATTTGACAAGTACAGGTTACAAGATTCATTGTTTTATGTATTGTATGCCTGAAGACATACCGATAGATTTATTTTCTCATATTCTCATGCAGACATATTTTAAAGCAATGTAAGCATGAAACAGTATTACTGAACTGATATAGCACAAGAACAATTTATTCTGTAGTTACAGAAAAGGTAACAAAACTCACAACAAATATATTAAAGTACTTGTTATAATAGATCAAGAACAAGTAAAGTGTTATAGTTATTTTAAAAATGTACTACTAGTCTACATATACAACAATTTTATAATAAGAATTGTTCTTTCACCCGTAATTTAAAAGATATAAAAAAATAAACATCTGGTTGGTGAAGTGGGAAAAAGGGTACAGGGAGGTTTGATTAAAAAACATGTTCAATATGATACAGTAGCAACATCATAATGAGGCTAGTTGCGGTTAACAGGGCAACTTAAGACAGCCCAGTGAGAAGTTAGAAAATGACAGGATGTAGTTATTTGGCAATACACACTGACCACCACGAGACATTTGTAGCTCATCTTTACCAGAACTGAACACAGTATAATTATCACACATAATCATGCTTTTGGCCATCCATCATCCTGTATGTTTAGCATATCAGTATGCATATTGATCTCCAGTACACAAGGAATGGCACTAAGCTGTTTCTGAGACACTGAAGGACTTGACAAAGGTCACATGGAGAGCTCTCTATATAATCTTGACATTTCAAGGACAGAAGAGTAGCAAATGAGTTACCTTTTTATTTTGCTTTAAATGAAATATTTTTTCCTATGACATATGTAATGAAATTTCTCTTACTGACATAACCTAACTCATCATTCACATATTCATCCTTACCTAACTCATCATTCACATATTCATCCTTACCTAACTCATCATTCACATATTCATCCTGACCTAACTCATCATTCACATATTCATCCTTACCTAACTCATCATTCACATATTCATCCTTACCTAACTCATCATTCACATATTCATCCTTACCTAACTCATCATTCACATATTCATCCTTCCTATCTTCAGATACCTATAACTTGCTGCGAGCAGATAAAAAGTAAACACAGGTATATCATTGTAGTCAAAAATGACAAATTGGTCAACTGTATATATATTGTACCTTTCACTATATATTAAAAAAACATATTGACTATTTGAATACATTGGTTAAAATAATGGAAAACAAACACCTGATAAACAATGGACATAATGAAAAAAGTTATGTATATATTTTGGTCACAGATGAAAAGATGAGAAGGTTCATTTATTCATTTTTGTAACAACTGTGTAGCTCCAGTGTTTTTCTTGAACCGTTTGTTCTCTCTGCCTCATCATAAATTAGTATACTAAATTCAATCATACAAAGTTTAATGCTGAGTATCACAATAACTGAATCATACTGCATCTCTCCTTACATACCATGAAAATACTCACTCAATGTCTCTACTTCTTTGGTCAGATGTCTATAATAAATATTTTAATTAATAGAAATATTAAAAAAATTAAACATATATTTGAATGTTTAAAATAAAAATCCAGATCGATGTATCAGCTGCCATTGTGCTAAAGAATGTAAACAAAACTCATCGGTGGAAAAAAGATATAAACTATGAACTTGAAGATAAGCATTTCAATGAAACAACATCCACGTACTATTTTCCTTTATTCCTCATTTTCTGTACAGACTGGCATATAAGAAACAATCTGTAATGTTTTCTGACTACTTATGAGATTTCATTTTTTGTAGCTGAGCAATGGATGCCTGAAAAATTACAGTCTCAAAGCTTAAATGTAGAACCGATAGCAACTAACAGACATGCAAATTATTTAAATCATTGAAATTTTAGTTCAAGGAAAACATTTTAGACCACCAACATTTTCTGAGATTCTTTGCAGAACATCACTCTCATCACACCCACCAAAAAGTTTCTTGATCTCTGGCCATTTCTCTGCCTCCCATGTACCCTCATACTCAAAATGTCTTCATTGTCCTGTCATGGTGATCAACTCATCACTTCCTCCAGAAACCATGCCTTCTAATCACGGTTCTTTCCATGGGCACTGTGCTGTTTAATATGGCTAAGACCGTAGATACATGCCAATACAAGTGATTAAAAGTTTGGCAATTAAAATCCTAGGCAAGTTTTGGCTTGCTCTTAAAGGTCTTAGTTTACTGTGATGTGACATGAAACTAAGTTACACACCATAAGTTTTAAGAATTTGAATAAAATAGTACAGGGATAGCATTTTAAATCTTTAAATACAACAGGACATAATTTTAAAATTGTAAACAGAATAGCAGTATGGTTTGTAAATTTCAACTATGTTATAGCTAGTAAACTATATTAGTGAAATCTTATTCTCCTAATTGTTCTTGCATCACCGTCATTGATGATTACAATGTCTGGCAAGTTCTCATAATGAATTTGACTGATTTTTCTTTCTATTATTTAACAAAAGTGTTATACCTTTAACAGAGTAAATAATTTATCTTCTGAGATATGTTCAATGACGAGTGCACGTTTTAAACATATGTTATACCCAATTCTTGCAACTGACCATTTCATCATATAGTACACAGATTTAGCTTATTCCATTAAATGATCTGTTCTCATGCAAAGCCATTTCACAGAATGTGCAGAAATGTGACCCAATTCATGAAAAGGTCAGTTTCACATATTATCTGAAGCACATATATTTTATGTTGCATATCCCTTACAGGACGTTGCAGTCAACACCAGCATTTTTCAGCTACTGTTGATGTACTAGGTAAGACTATGCTCAGTAGTTTGCCATTGCTTTCTGAGCGACTGGCTCACATACCCCCGTAAGTTACCAACGTGGCGAGAACCGCTACCGATTCTCACACAGGTTATGTTCCTCACGAGGATATACAGGATTACAGGAGAAAGACGTTAACCCCATGGCCAGGGAAGAGCATGTTACAGATGTCACATACATGATTCTAATATAAAGGACCACCAACCGGCTCAGTGGTGAAAGAGTTATGGACGCAGTTTGTAATCCCGGATACCCGCGTTTGAAACACAGATGTGTGTGATTTGGCAGCAGACTGTCTCATGTTCGTTTTTTTCTGTAAATGGTATGGGTGCCGATCATTCAGATAGCAATGGCAAACTACTGAACGTAAACTTGCCAAGAAATCACGAACAACCAAAAGCTGGGTTTGACTGTGACATCTTTTAAAGGATATGCAACTAAAGCAGCATAAAGGACCATCTAAAATGGTTGACTCCTTGCCTACTTTGAACCCTAATACAGCTAATAAACTTGAACTTTTATATGAAACCTAATCTTCTGAATGACTTCATTAAGAATCTTGAGACACCTTAAGGTATACGAGTGTGTCAAACTATTATCATCATCACCATGTGCCATGTGAAGTATTGGTGGTCAAGGCTCACCATGTCACATGATGACTAGACTATTGATTCAGGTCATCTGAAACTGTGTGTTGTCGAAACATGATTTACTAGGCATCATGACAACTATACAAGTATGACAACTATCCAACTAAAAATGGCATCAACTGCATGGTTGACGTAGGTCCTGATCTCCTGTATATCAGTTTCTGGTTATTGCCACAGTGTTTATAATTACATTATTTTGTAAACGTATGCAGACACAGGCTCAGAAACTGAGCACTTTGAAATATTTATCAATGTAAGTTTACATTATTTTGATCTCTCCCCCTGATATGCAGAAAAAAAAGGTCATAACTTTCTGGTCTGTCATTCTGTCAACCATGAAGTCATGCACAGAAGTTAGAAAACCTTTTTTCTGTACCAAACATCTCATCATGTTAGCTTCCTTTGGCTAGGCCAGTTGTTACAGTAATCCATTTTATCCTAGTTATTACTTTATCTCAGTCTGCCTAATACTATTTAACTAATATGTCAGCCTACCTTTTCCTAAGGGCTTCTTGAACTCCTATGTTAGATACATATCTAATTCTGAAGCAAATTGTATTTTAGAGTAACAACCATTGGAACAGAAAAAGCTAAATTATAAATTCTAGTTAACTGTCTTGACTAAAGGCTATTTGATCAGTGATCACATTTGTATCTCCAACAGCAAACTTCTACAGCTTACAGCAACAGCAGTTATTACCAGTCTCAGTAGTATCCCTTGCTATCTCCTCATCCAACAGGGTTCTGTGTCAGTGTGTGCCAAATAATGCAAGGGAACCAGTTTAAGAGCAATATTACCAGCATAAAGAACATATTTATATAAATACCTAAACACTGGTTTCTTTCTTGTGAAAGTCAGATCCTGAACTCTGTCTAATCCACACATTATCATCTAGACTGTCCTCATCCAAAGAGGATGAGCTACTATCATCAGCCATGTTACAGAAACCTTTCTGTGTGAGCCGCTCATACTCACTCGCAGAGCGAGGCAGCCAAAAAGCTTTCTTTGCCAAATCATCACTTTCACTGGCTTGTTTGATTAATTTGTGCATCACTTTGTCTCTGTACATATGGTTGATATAAACATAGTTGGCTTTTGATGGGCGAGTTTTAAACTGCTCATCCCAGCCTAAAGATCTTTGTTTGTTTGTGAGTTTATTTCTAGAATGCCTTTCAGGCCTGTAATGTTTCTTTCTGTGAGTTGGGTCTGAATGGTGATCTGAATCAAGTGACCTAGCTTTATTTGTTCGCGGCTGGCCAGTTTGATTGGCTACATATCTTGACTCATATGCTTGGCTATCTGACATGACTGGACTGTGAAGGGCATATGTAACAGTTCGTACTGGACTAGCCACGGGGTGAGTTCGTTTAGGTCTAGGCCTACTACTGTCTGAGCTATCTCCTCCTGAGATTGGACGCCAGCTATTTCCTGTGCTACAATGTCTGCGATTGGATTGTGAATGGGAGCTGCTGGATCCAGGACTCATGGACTGAATAGGTCCTCTGGTCTGAGACTGAATAACGTAAGGAGAAGGTGGGATGTTATATGGGGGAAGATGAGCACGTTGATGGCCAAACTGTGATGATGGCATGCCAAAAGGGCGAGTCTGATTCACAGATAAAATGTGTGGATTCAATGGAGGACAACTTCCAAAACCAAATGAGTAATGTTGTTGCAGAGATGGTGTGACTGAATAGGCAGTAGGATGACTAGGCAATGGAGGTAAGCTGCAGTGCACTGGATTCCATGCTACACCTGGGTTGGGTGGTCGTTGCCCTGCTTCACTGCTTTGACCTTGAGCATCTGATTGAGAAGAAGCTAACAGGTGCCTTGTCATTGGCCCTTCTGGTCTTTGCCGTATTGCATCTCCCTCTGGTTTAGCTTGACGAGGCAGTGTGTTACTGCTGCGTGGCTGTACTGGGGTAAATGCACTTGGATGAACCCCTGACCCTAGTGAACCAGCACTAGGTGATCGCTGATGCTGAGGTAGATTGATGTTCAGCCCACCTGGAGTGGTTTCTACATTGTCTCCAGCAAGACACTGTCTGGTATCTGGACAACCCATTTGTATTCCCATGACTTTGTTGTTGCTTTCCAATGATGTAACCCCAAAGGATGAGCTAAGAAAGTTCTGTGTACTGGTCTGATAGTTATTGATCCGAACTGGAATTTCTTTGGAGCCAGAAAAGGACCCCTTTTTATCCCTAGCCTGTATTTGAATTTCAATACTGAGGTGTGTGTTGGCATCACTGCTTGTGTCATGACTTAATCGATGCTGGTCAAGTTCAACAACTGAGTTATTGTCTGTTAAACTGCTGTTCAAATCTCTGTTGACATCCTTGTTCATGATCTTGCTATGATGTCTATTCTTCTGCCAAAATTTCTTAGCAGCACCATTTTGCCGAGGGTTATAAAAATTTGGAAAGTTTTCTGGCGCAGGGGTAAACGAGGTCTCTGGAGAGTTGGGTATGATGAAGTTGATGTTGGATAATTTGTTGTTACTATTATTTTTCATGTTGTAAGCTTTCGTGATGTTAGATGACTTTTGTGAATAAACTGACAGATTGGAGTTACTGTTGGATTTGACAACACTGCCATTGACCTGAGGTGGAGGAGAGGCTGGAGGTTCTGAGGCAACCTCTGTAACTTCCATGGGTGCAGTGTATGTTTTAGGAGTAGTGCACCCACCTGCATGTTTCCAGCTAAGCCAAAAATCCTTTCGAGTGATGCAGAAATACAAGAGCATAAATACACCAAAAAATGAGCTCATGAAGCCATATATATAGCTGAATATAATCCCCTGGTGGGGTATGATGAGGTGAAATGGCTTAGCTATTGCTAAAGCTCCACACATCCACATAACTATGAACAAGAAGAGAATGGCCACCAGAGATCTCAGCTGCGTCAGAGGCCTCCTTTCTTGATCTGGGATACTTTTCATTGATACAGAATCTTCCTCGTCATCCTCATCACTGGCTCTGCTGTACCTCCTGCGATAGTCGGTACCTAAGTTGCGATTGCCACTGTTGTTGTTATTATTGTTGTTGTTTTCAGAGTTGATATGTGCGGCAGTTGTGGTTGTATCAGGCTGCGATGGCACAAGCTCAATTTCATTGGTGTGAATTTCATTGTCACTTTCATTGGTCGCTTCATTTTCAATCTCCGAGACAGATCTCACAACACAGGAGATACGCATGAACAACACGAGGTTCCAAGCCACAAGCAAGGCCACTGGTGCATAAAAGGCACCAAGACTGGGCTCCCACTCCAGAAAGCAGCTGAGAATGAAATTTAAACATAAAATGTGAACCTACATGATATAACAAGTAAATTTAAACATAAAATGTGAACCTACATGAAATAAGTAAATTTAAACTTACATATGAAACAAGTTCATTCAAATAAAACAGAGGAGGTCTGAGTTTTGATTTCAATGTGGTTCCAGCAAGGAGGGACACTGGTTTCAGCGAGGGATATATGTGGTTCTAGCAAGGAGAGACATATGTGGTTTCAAGAACAAGAAGGGACATATGTGTTTCCAGTCAGACGTAGACAGTCAAGATTTTTTTTGGGCACTTTATGAAGGAAAAAAAAAAGTGTGACAGCTGGAATTGTTAACTTGAATGTTAAAACAATACTGGTGTATGAATCATAAACATGGAGAACAGTTAAAAGAATTACCAATAAACTGCTAACATTCATTATTTGGTGACTGCACAGAATAGAAGGAATAAAATGGTATGACAGAATCACCAATGTGGAGAGAACCAAACAACTGTCAGTGAATCAAGAAATGAAAAAACAGTGGCACTTGAAAGGACACACATTGAGGAAACCTGCTAATAGTATAATTAGAAAGTCCTTGACAGTAAACCACAGTGGTAATGAAATATAGGGAGACCTATAAACACAGAGAGAATTGAATTAGAGACAGGGATAAATAAGATGGAAAATACATGGACGGAGATGACAGAGGTAGCAACAGACAGGACGGCTTGGCAAGAGATTTGACTGTGGGCCTATGCTTCACTGGGAGATGAAAGGCAGTAGCAAAAGAAGAAACATGTTATTGTCAGTTCCTGGGAACCAGGTCAATATGGCAAAATGGATAAGAGCGCTTGTTCTTAAACTTCTGGTGTGCTGATGCCGAGGTAGTGAGTCAACCCCTATCATCATCATCTGCCATGCCAGTAAGCATGGGCGGTCATGTTTTGCCATCTCACTCGATCGCCTGAATCATGGATCAGCTCAGTGTACTTGTCTCGACCATACAACATGGCCAAGCCATCCAGGTATTTACTTCTCAGCCCCCCCCCCCACCCCCCCCCCCCACCTGTTCTCTTCCCCTCGAGTTCCCCCCTTGCCAGTTGTCACCAAGTTCTCCAATTTATTTCTTCTTATATAACGTGACCAAAAAACTGACTGTCTACGTCTAATTTCTCTAATCAATTTACGGTTTTCATTTCGTTTCTTGTAGTACTTGGTCATTGGTTTTTCTGTCGTGTCCATGGTATTCTTTGCATTTTCCACAGAAACTACATCACCTATACTGGTCAGTTGCACTAAAATGTTGACTTATCCTTGACTTGTGGAAGCAAATTACAAGTACCTCAGAAGTGGAGTGGGTTTGCAAGATGGCGAGGGACACTGGTAATAGGGACAGCTAATCCAGCACGCAAAAATCAGTCTTGTGCACTAGAAGTTGTAGCATGTGTATTGACTGTATGAGTTCAAAGTGAGCAAACATTAAAAAAAATTTTTACTGGGAAAAATATTAAACAGTAAAATTCTGGAGAGATAAACAGATGGCACTGACAAATAACTAAGGTTTAAACATTGAGCACAACCCACTACTGGACAATGCTGATCGTATTCCGGTACGAACCTAAGGCCTTGTCCACAGTCAATAAGAAGCACTAGACTCGAGTATCGCTCTCGTTTGAGCTCGTCAGTAGTGCATAACCTTAAATGGACCCGGGATCAAACCCAGATTACTGGCATGTGACGCGGGTGTGTAACACACTAAACCACGCGGCACACTCTAGATGCGACCACATTATCACGCTAGAATATCACTCATTGTAGGCTGTAGCGCAAAATTTGCCCGATCGCCGCGACTGACATCAGTCAATTGATGTGACCCTGAATGATCAGTCTTCTCGACTGGCAAGGCATACCAGGACGTCTAAAGTCCAGCGAGCAATAATCAAAACCAATAAATCAAATAACTAAGGGTCAAATAGACAAGCTTTCAACCAAACAAACTCTGCAATGATCAGACAGCCACATTATACACAATAATAGAGCAAAGCAGTGATATTTTATCCTCTCATAGTCCCTTCTTGCTAGAAACACACATATATCCAAATTCAACCATCCTTAAATACATTTTTCGGTTACTATATCTTCAACTAGCAGCCATTCATGGACAGTCTTCAGAATGTCTCCCATATGCATATACATGAGTGTTCCAAATACCGGCACTCTTGAAGTCAGTTGATCTGCTAGCCAATTACCCTGCACTTCAGCATGACCTGATGGACAGTATGTCCATGTAAGTCTCTGTAAGATAGAAGTGTCCATGCTTGGTACCTAAGCATGCCACATCTGTCCACCTCCAAACTTGTGGCTGCAGACCTATAGACATTTCCCCTTGGGTACAACTGAGAGTCCCCAGCCATAACTTCTCCCCACTATGCTACAAAATCCTTCAGTGTACATTGTTGTGCCATCTCAACCAGCATTTTCATATATCAGCTAGTGGACTCCCAATTGTGTTAAGGCATAACACCAGTATCTACATTCTCTGTCCAGTATGATGATGACATGGTCAAACTTGCTTGTGTCTGTTACTGTCAATCCATTCCTGCCTCCTGTGTGACCTGCTTGACTGAGTTAACCTGCCCTATGTTATCTTCTGCTAGTGTCATCCATGACCTTCATCTCTTTATTGAGCTTTCTTTGAGATCGAACATTCAGGTTACCAAGCAATGGCTGTCTGTCATTATAGGTTGACTCTCATGTAGGTCTTGGTTTGTACCAGTGAGTCTAGACTTCACTGATGTTATCCCAAGCATATAAATCCTTCACTCTGGATCCATTCCATTTTTACATACTAATGAAGCAGATAGTTCAAAATACCCAAGCCATATTCAGTTACTGAGAGGACTAGATGGGTGAACAATAAGGCAAGTAGTCTCTGTTCCATGTGTAAAAACACTTGAGTCTTCAGTGCTGCTAGGCAATGTTTTCATTTAATAATGGCCTGCTCTATGTGATATGTACGACAAGCTACGATCAAATGTCAGCCCTAGATATTTTAGCAGAAAAGAAGCAAAGATAATCAATCAAATGTTGCAATCACAACAGATAAGACTGCACATAGAAAGAGAAAAGATACACTTACTACTCCAAACCAGCATAAAAGTTGAGATTAACAGCTGCAGTTATCCCACAGATGATGACAGGCACTCCATAGCCCACAAAGTAAAACTGAAGGATTGGTTTTGGTGGCAGAGGCATCGGCACAATCTCTGGTGGGGGTTCAGGTGGCTGACTGGCCTTGAAGAATTTTTTGTAACTGATGCTGTAAAATGAGGGGTGGTGGGTTGGGGTTTGAGGAACATTTGTTTAAAGGTGGAAAAAAAAACATGTTATTGTTGCAACATCTTTATGGGAATTTTTCATGGAGAAATAGAAAACTGACACACAAGATGCAGTGAATGCACTTAAAACATACAAAAAACATTTGAGGGGGAAATAATAGCATGACATGGAAACTATCAGTAAATACCTCTTCAAGACATAATTTATGCTGAAATAATTAACTCTCTTCTTCTTCTGCCATTGCTGCCCTTCACCTCCCAAAGGAGCATAAGTCCTCAACCAATTCACTGCAAGCCCTCTGTTGACTTATTCATGATTGGCTGGATTCTGCAGCTCAAGTTTTCTAGGGATGTGATAACCAGAAGTTTTCTAGGGATGTGATAACCAGTCTCATGGCCAACCCTCCGTAGTTGCCTCTGATGATTTGCAAGGTAAGTTGCAATGTGATTATTTGTTAGCCTCACTTATGGGCCTCACAAACATGGGCGAACTACTAGATTTTAAAAACATGCTGCCAAAGTATTCATTTATTTACAGTTTTCAAGAAGTGCAGTTATAATTTCATCTGTGATTTGTCAATTTCCAACACATGAATTTTCTGTGATATTTGAAAACCTTAGTATAAGTCAAAGCTTATTTATCATTCTTTATTCAATTCTAAGAAGTATGATGTTATCAACGGCAGATGGTATTTCATGAGTTAAATGAGTTTCCTAACTAACAACTGCAGGATGCAGAGGTGCTGGTGTACCAGGGTCAGGGTTTATACTGATCAATGCCTCTCTCCATCTCATCCTGAACAGGCAAAGGTCTGGCTAATGAAGAGATGATAAACCATTGTCTCCTATGCGATGAATCCTACAGAGGATTCATAACTTTGTAAGCAACGAGACAGCAAGAGAGTCATAGCCATTCCCCCAATGATGGCAGACAATAAGCACCCATGTTTTGCACTCAGCACCTGAAGAACTGATGAACATGCTCGTAATGAGTGTCTTGCATGCTTATTAGGATGAAACAAAGTTCATCACCAGTCCTCAATTCACCACATCGTACCAGAGTAGACAGTTCAATTCTATAGGGTTTGACAACAACTAAGAACTATAACAGATGGAACTAAATGGTGAATGAGACATTAACAAAAGCCTTCCAGTCAATCAATCAGTAGAAGATAAACTCTATGGACCGCTGTGTGAACTGAAAAAGACAGTTCAATTCATACAAGAGACAGCATTGCATTTATAGACATATTTCAAGTGAACGAAAGAAGAAGAACAGTCAATCAATTTCGACTTGTTTAAAAATTCTTTCTGTGTGTAAGTAAAACATGTTGTTTGGGGACAACACACATCGATGCTGTAATCCTATTTATATCTCTATGGGCAACGAATAATTATTTCTGTATCTAACTGACACCACTTGTTCCCAGTACAGGTTACTAATAAGTCTGATGTCCTTTCCATCTACTCCTATACCTTGAAGGCACGTAATTAATTTTTCATATTATACTCTATCAAAAGCTTTCTTGTAGTCTATAAAACATACATATATATTTTTCTGAACTTCTATATATTTTTAAATTAACATCCTCAAAGAGGTTATTGCTTCTCTGGTGCCACTGTTTTTGTGGAACCCAAATTGTTCCTCCTGCTAACAAAAAGCCGTCAGAAAAGAACAATTTGGCATAACAAAATACAACTAGTTCTGAGAAAGATGATATTAAAATGATAAAAAGGATAACTGAAAAATAGATGCCAATATGGAATCAAAGCATGCAAATTATTGAAAGCTCCAGCAGAGCATGCCAGGTAACAATTGACTAAAAACTCCTTGTGATAAAAAAAAACTATTGAGGCTACTAATTGGAATGGCTTATTTTGCAATTACAGAACCCAACTGTGCTTAATTTCAGCAGCAGAATAATATACAAGATAAAAGAACGTGAGAAATGTGAACACCAAAGGATACTGCTAATTGAATTTATGACCCAAGGGAAAACAAGTCAAAGATAGATAACCCCAGAGAACTGAGAGAAAAAATCAAGAAATATCTCAGAGATATTCATACACAAGAGATTAATATCATTTCCAAATTCCCTGCCAAATGGCTTAGGTGTTCATGTCTCTCCACAGATCTTGGTCCTTGGTGTTCTGGATCAATTCTATTCATTTCTCTTGGTCTATTTCTACCAGTGATCTTTCCAGTCGTCACAATGTTTTCCAATGACTCTCTTCTCATTTTATTACCAAAGAATACTGTTGGTATTTTTTATAGTTGCATGTAATCTACTTTTATAGATCTTTTGCAGGCATTCATTGTTAGTTACTATGGCGGCTGAAGGTATTCTCAACTGTCTAAGACATCACATCTTTATTGCCTTCAAGCTCTTCTTGATTTGTCTGTTCACATTCCAACTCAGTGCATGCAGCAGAACAGGCTCAGCATAACATTTCAATACTCTCTCTCTCTCTATGGCATTTAATGAAAGTGATCTACTACATTAGATACTTTTCATCTTCTGAAATGCAGTTTTTGCTAGGTCTATTCTGCTCTTAACCTCCGACAGAAATCTTCTATCTGACGTTATGATTGCCTTAAAAATTTATTGACATGGTTTAGCACTTTTCTTTCTATTGTAATATCTCATTTTGGTGTTATCTTTTTTCTTTGATATAACCATTGTTTCTGTTTTTCTCACATTCAAGGAAAGTCCTTTGTGGTGCACTGTCTATTACAATGTCAAACAGTTGTTGCTGATCTTTTGTATTTTCAGCTATCAATACTGTGCCATCTGCATAATGTAGATTCTTCAACTTTTATTCTGATCTATCTTTGATCTCTCTCTCTTTATTATTCTGCTGTAGAGAGAGAGAGAGAAGAGATCTGATGACAAAACACATCCTTATCATATTTCTTGCCATATCTGTTCATAATTTCCCATTTTAATTCCTGCTACTTGCTTTAGTAAATATTTTTTTATTATTCTGAAATCTTCCTCGTCAATTTTTATATCCTTCATTTTGATCCCTTCATCTTATTTCACCACTGGTGTAACCTATGCAGCACAAGTCTTTGTGTCAATTGATCTCGCCATTAATGTTTAAAGTGTGCATACTGTATTATATTTTCCTTTCCCTTTCCAAAATTTCATACTGTTCTGCAATAAATTCCATCTTAATTTTCCTTCTTCTTCTTCTCATTATAATTTTAAATAGAAATTTGGTGACAGTTTATGAGGCTGAATGTATGAAATTCTTCACATTCAATTGCTCCTGGTCTTTTTAGGTAAAATCATAAATACATATTTCAACCTAAAGGTCACTGTGGCAAAGTAAAAGACCATACCGATTTAAGTCAACTTATTGAAGCACTGTAAATATACTGATGAAATGGCAGGAATGAAGTTAGGTAGCACAATATGATATCAAAAATGTCCGAAAGAAATTATTATATAATCAGTACAATATTAAATAACAGTATAAACTACATAAACATCCATTATATAAAATAGGGGGCTGAGTTGCCTCAAGGTATGGTGCCTGTCTCGAGTGCTGGAGGTCCCGGTGAAGACCAGGATTTTTTTCACGTGAGCTTCTAATAACAAAATTTCCCCCGGTTTCTTGGTAGTGTGATCGGACGCCCGTGTGTATTGTTGCGCACGTAAAAAATCCCTTGGCAGTTGGAAATTAAAAAAAGAGTAGCCTCATGGCACTGCCCAAGCAAAATTTTGAGTTAAAAATCTACCCAAAGTATTTCAAGATCCTCGCTGGTGCTACAGAGTTCGGGCACTGAGCTGAGATTCTCTGGACTCAGGCTTGAGTTAGGAGTAGAACGGAGCACTTATGGGTTACACCCGTGTGCCATGATACTGATCCATCGACTAATCTAATCTAATCTGCATGAAATAACAACAGACACCTTATTTCCCAAAGAGAACCCTAAAGGGTTGAACAGGATATTACTGGTATAAATAAATAAATACATAATACACAGCATAACTATTTCACACATATAGTCATATAAACTTTTTATGTGCAGTCAAGTATTATCATTCACGTTAACCACACAAGATGTAAATGTTGTTTTCTGAAAGTTACCAAGAGATACACAGTAAACAGAAATACCTAATGCTTGATTGCACAAGATGCTTGTGTAATGTTTGACTTGTACAACATGCTTGTGTAATGTTTCACCTATTGTTTTGAAAGAGCTCTCCAACTTTGATAATTCCATTTGTGAAAACTCCAGCTATCAAAATATACGCAGAGGTCAGCATGGCCGAATGGATAAGAGTGCTAATTCTTAAACTTCTGGCATGCTGATGCTGAGGTAGGGGGTTCAACCCCTACACTTGTCAGCTGGACTAAAACGATGACTTCTGATCCTTGACTTGGAATATAAATTACAAGTACCTCTGAAGTTAAAGTGGGTTCGCCTGATGGCAAGGGGCACTGGTAATAGGGAATTGAAGTGAACTGAATTGAACTTTATTTAAAAAGGGTTACAAATTGGGCACGTAGGCCCGTCTTACATTCGGCCCTTCCAATCACTCATCTTTCGTTCATCAGTAGTGCATGATACATTCACAAGGAAAAAAAAAACATTGTCAAATGAATGTTGTAAGCACAAACAATGCATATTATCATGTTATGTGACACAATTCCCATCCCACACAGACATCCCACACACCCATCCCTCACCCACTACACATGCCTCCATCCACTCACACATCCTCTCACCAACCCAGACATCTCGCAACCACCCACACACCCCTCACCCACATCCCCACCCACTTACACATACCCCAACCCACACAAACTCACCCATACACACATGCTTCACCAACCTACCCACCCACACACATACCACACCAACCCACACACATATCCCTCATCCACTCACACATCACCCTCCCATCTTTCCATTCACACACACACACATTTTCCCACCCACACACACACATTTTCCCACCCACCCACTTCACATCCATCCACACACCCCACCAACCACACATACATCCCCCACCCACATACACATGCTTCACCAACCTACCCACCCACACACCCCCAACCACACACATACCCCTCCCACACACACACATCCCTCACCCACCAACACACATATCCCTCATCCACTCTCACATCACCCTCCCATCTTCCCATCCACACACACACACTTTCCCATCCACCCACACCCCACCAACCACACATGCATCCCCCACCAACACACACATCCCCCAACCACACACATTCCCCCACATCCCCCATGTATACACACATCCCCCACTCCCCCTACACACACCCCAACACACACATCCCCCACCTAGCAACACCCACACACCCTCCACCTTCCAACACCCACACATACCACTACTCACCAACACTCACATAAACACACCAACCCAAACACATATCCCCCTCTCACACATCCCTCACCCACCCAACCCACACACGTTCCATCCTTACACGCTTCCCTCCACCCACACACATCCCCAACCACACACTCATCTCTGCACCCACCCACACACCCCCAACCAAACCACACATCCCACACTCATTCACACCTCCTAAACCACCGCACACATCTCCCCACCCACACAAACACATCCCCCACCCACACACACATCTATCCACTCATGAATTCATCCCTCAACTACTCACACCTACTCATCCCCCACCCACACATTAACACATAATCTCCCATCTACCCACCCACACATCCCAACCACCCAGCTAAACACACATACCCCACCCTCACATACATCCTTTACCCACCCACACATCCCACCTCCCCCACCCACACATCCCCCACCCACACATCCCCCACCACCCACACATATATCCTCTACCCACCCACACCCCCACACCCTACCCACACACCCATCCCTCACCCACCTAGCCACCCACATACACATTTCCCACCAACACAACCCCCCCCCCCCCCCACCAAACCCACACACTTTCATCCATCCACTCAAGTATCCCCCACCCACACACATTCTTCATACACACACATCCCCAATTCACAACCCCTCCACATATACATCCCCAACACACACACACACACACATCCCCCACATACACACTCACACACACATCCCCCACATACACACTCACACACACATCATCACATGTAGACACTTACATGATGCCTCACATAATCACTGAAACTAGTATGAACAAACTCCCACACTTTACACACACATACATTGATGATTGTCGTGAGCATTCTCGCAAAAATTGGAAAAAAATTTGTACATATACATTGTGCAGCGTAAAAATTAGTGATGCAATATAACTCTCTCTCTCTTTTCTTACACTCTCTCTCTCTCACACACACACACACTCAATTACACTAACTCTCTCACTCACTCTACAGTAATGTGCATGTGTTCGTATTATACATGATAATATTAAGTGGCATACAAAATTATAATATAAAAGATGAGAATACACAACACACTATGGAATCAAGTGGCATTCAAAATGATATGAAAGATAAGAATACACACAAAATATGGAATAGCATGTTACATGACATGCGTGTGTTCATCTCTCTTCCTTCTTGCATACACACACACTCACAACATGCACACCCACAACAAACACATCCACTCCCCACCAACCCACATATCCTGCACCTGCCCACACATCCACCACCCACACCATCTCCCGCCACCCACCCACACATCTCGCACCCACCAACAACACATCCCCACCCAGGCATCTCTCCCAACCCACACACACTCACCCACTCACACATCCCCCACCACCCACACACCTGAATCACCCATCCCTCAACCATGCATCCCTCAACTACAACACCCCCACCCACACACATATTCTCAACCCACCCACACTCACCCACCCACACACTCCAATCACCCATCCCCTAACCATACATCCCCCATCCACACACACATCCCTCACCCAATCACACACCCTACCCATTCACACACATCCTCACCCACCTACACATCCCCATCCACACACATCTCCCACCCACACACATCCAACCACTCACAAATACATCCCCACCCATACTCCTATCCCCCACCCACACCACACCCCTCACCCATACACACAACCCCCACACCTATCTCCCATGCCACCTACCATGCCTACATACACCTACATACATCCCCATACCACCTACATACCACCCAATCACTCACTTTCACACTCACACACAAACACATAGTGAAAAATGATACCACTTGGTGACTTATGGAGGCATATCGTCGGTATGGAGTAAGTATTGAAAGAATTTTCGGTTGAATGTGTAGGGACTCATTGGAGTTTTCAGATCTGTTGGAAGGGCATTCCATAAGTGGGCACCAGTATACGCAAAGCAAGTTTTGTATAAGTCCAATCTAGGTTTTGGGACATATAATAAATTTAAGCGCTTGCTGTTCACTGCATGAGATTGAATTAACAGTTGAAGATAGTCTGGGGTATTTTTAGATATTACATAATTCACTAATTTGGCTTTGTTAAAAACGAAATGCTTTCGAAGTGGTAGAAGCCTTAGATGACTTTATAAATTATCACTTTCAGCGTGTTATGTGCCAGAAACTAGACATATAGACCGCTTTTGAAGAGAACAAAGTTAGTTTCATATTAGATTTAGGGCAACCATCCTCAGGCTGTGGAACAATAATCGAGATGAGATTGAATATATGATGTATAGAATAACTTTCGCATGCTTTCGTCCACGAAGTGCTGAATTTAAGCAAGTTGGTAAACTTTGACTAAACGTTGGGAAAGCTAATCCACATGCAAAATTCAGTACAATGCTATTAGAAGTAGTGTGTATAAGGCTACGCTCCAAAGTCAGTGAGTGCAAACAACAAAATCTAGGCTGACCTTCATTCAGATACGAAAGATATGGTCTTGTCTAACATTGGTTTAACATTACCAGATATACCACATGTTTCTCACACTATTTCACGTCTTTTGTAGGTAGCAATTAAAATAAAAATGACCCATAACAGTTTCCAGTTGTGGGTCAGTGATGTGATAGCGCCATCACATTTTGCAGACCTAGAGCAAGGAGGAAGAGGTGCCAGTCTTTCCCTCACTGTGACATGTGATGAACCCAGACATTAAACCCACTTCCGACCGTGTTCATGACATTACCAGCAAAGTTCGCTATCAGCTTCACTAGCATGCCTGTCAGGTAGCGAAAATATGGTCCTTATTAGGTTGGCTACCATTACTTCCAAAACAATCTCTAGTATTCATTTTATGAGGATGGGATGACCTACCACAGCCGTACTGGTTGAGAAAACTTGACACATTGTATGAATCATCATCAATGTGCCTTGCTGGCTGGCACTGGCGATCATGCTTCGCCACAAACTGTGATTTCCAATGACATAGGATCAATTCATGTGTTGACTCCCTTCCATGCCATGAGACAAGACTTTCAAGGATTTCTTTCTCACTGTCTTCCTCTACCTTTCTCTCAACAAATCTTTCTGGTTGTCACATATTTCAATTTTTGTCTTCTTGGAATGCACCAACAATTTATGACTGTCTCTTTCTGATGATTGTCTAATTTTCCTGTTACTACTTGAAGCTTACCATAAAAATTATCATTTGGACCATTACCATATGACTTTTATTCCCCCCCCCCCCCCCTCCCACCACCACACACACACACAAATCACAGAGATTACAATACTATAGCTGTTAGACCATAAAGATTCCTTCAGATTTACATTACCAATTATATAAAAGGAAAACATAAACATGTATTGTAAACATTTAGTAACACATAACAACTGACATACTTTGATGTAATAGTGATCCAGAACACTGCACACAGTGTGAGATAGTGTATGCAGATGCCAGCAATCTGACACACCAACTCAGTGTCTGTTCGGTTGATGCCAAGTATCAGTGCAACCATCAGTACCAGAGTGCTGAAGCACACATTCACAACTGCGTGCTTAATCTTCTTGGGAATTCCAATGGAACTGCATTAATAAAAATAAAATATGTACACATATGTAGTATACAAAACGATCTTTAACGACTGATATTCTGTGCTTAGGCATACATATTAAGAAAATAGACATTGATTCTGAAGCTAACTTTGATAACTACAGTTAATGGAGGGACACTTGAGCAATTCAGCAGTTTTTCATATCTAGGACAATTAAGAACAAATGATGGTGGTTATTAGGAACAATTACAAGAAAAACAAATAGTACTGATCAAAGAAACATTAAACCATATGAATCAGCTACTCATATCTAAACAGCTAGAAATAAAAATAAGAGTGGTCATGTTAAATGTATTATTGTGTGGGGTAAAAACATTGACACTGAATAAATAACGTAAGGTTATGGATGGTTTCAAAATCTGGTTAAATAAATGAATAGGAGATATCTTGACAGGGGAAGAAAACAAAGAAGTGTTACAAAAGGTGGGATTAAAGAAAGCATTTGAAGGATAAGACAATTAAAGTACTGTGACCACAAAAAGAGACACAGCTCCTTGTTCAAGGATGTGCTGGAGGGAAAAGTGGATGGCAAGATTTGATTTGATTTAACTTTATTTTTGAAGGGTTCTTACATTCGGCCCTTCCAGTCACTCATCTTTCATTCATCAATAGTGCATGATACATGCACATAGTAAAAAAACATTGTTAACTGAATGTTGTAAACATAAACAGTGCATATTACCATGTTATGAGACACATCTTCCACCCACCAAACAGATCCCCCTCCCACACACACTCACCAACCCACCCGCCACCCACACACTCCTCAACCACCCAGCCAAACACACATCCCCCCACCAACCCACACAACCTACCACCACACAGACACACATACATCCCACCCACACAATTTGCTTTTGGCAAATCACTCTATGGAAACAAACCAAGCCATACAGGATAAAGTGATGCATATCCTTTACAGGACGTCATAGTCAGCCTCAGCATGTTTTTTTGTGTGGCTTTTTGTGATTTCTAGCAAAGTAAATGTTCTGTAGATATGGGATAAAACCTGGTGCAACCTGGTCTTTAAACCCATTAAAAATGCTACATAATCTTCATATGCATTGCCAATTATCATGTCTCTACAGAGCTCCTGCTGTCAAGTGCAATTTTTCAAACATGTAAATTGTAACATTTACAGTCTCTTAGTAAATCCTGTATATATGATGGATAATATTATTTCTTATGCCTTTCATCTCCTAATATAAGCCATCAGATCAACTCATGTCAAACCCTTTATACATTTATTCATGATTAGTCGTATTTTGCAGTTAAGTTTTCTATGGAACGAGGTATGGAACACCAGCTGCCTCATATAACATGCACGGAAGGTTACAGACGATATGCAACGTGCATGTATAACACATTTTTCCATTTTTGTGTGGATGCTCATGACAGTTGTCAATATTAGTATGTGAAAGTGTGGGAGTCTATGTATATTAATTTGAGTGACTGAAGGAGAGTGCATATGCATGCAGTTTTTGCATGATTGAATATATATGGGCATGAGTGAGTGAGTGAGTAGAGAGAGAGAGAGAGAGAGAGAGAGAGAGAGAGAGAGAGAGAGATTATGCATGAGTGAATGATTTAGTGCTTGTGATTATTAGTGGGTATATGTGTGTGGATGTAAGGAAGTGTGTGTGGTGTGTGACTGTGTGAGTATTTGTGTATTTACATGTGTGAAAGTGTGTATGTATCGATTATGTGTGTATAGGAAGTAGTGTATGTGTGTGCCTTGATGTATGTATGAATTATAGGTGTGTGTGTGTGTGTGTGAGAGAGAGAGAGAGAGAGAGAGAGAGAGAGAGAGAGAGAGAGAGAGAGAGAGAGAGAGAGAGAGAGAGAGAGAGAGAGAGAGAGAGAGAGAGAGAGAGAAGAGTATGCATGTATGTATAAGTAAGTATGCGAGGGAGTGTGTCTTTGTGAGTGAGTGAGTGGGTGCATAACTGTGAGTTTGTGTAAATGATGTACGCAAGTACGTATTATGTGTTTATGCATGTGTGTGTGAACATGTGTCTGCCTGTCACATAATATATAATTGATGAGTGATTGGAAGGGCCGAGTATAAAAGCGCGCCTGCGTGCCCAATTTGTAACCCTTTGAAAATAATTTTTTCATTCGTTTGCTCTCTCTCTCTCTCTCCTCTCTCTCTCTCTCTCTCTCTCTCTACATGTGTAAAGCTTACCTGAAACAAGCAGTAAAGGTGATAATGACAACAAGTAAACACAATATGCACAGCCCACTGCCAACATAAATAACTGGTTCCATTGCAAATGATGCAAGTCTGTACACATAGGAGATGTCCTAAAAATAAACAAACACACAACAAAGACTATCAGTATTAACAGATGCCACCAATTAATAAATCAACTCTTTGTACATACAATAATTGTGAATCACATACTTACGAAGTTGGTGTGGCCGTGAGGTTTAATGCACATGCACACACTGGTCAGTTGGTCTTAGAAATGAACTTCCCGTACTTGCCATGGAAACATAAATTACAAATACCTCAGAAGTTGGATGATGGTGGGGGGCACTGGTAATAGGAAAAAACTAACCTTCATGCGAAATAAGTCCACTGTACCCACTAGTAGTAGTTACTAGTAGTAGTAGTACATCTGTGTAGTTCAAAGTGTGAGAAAGAGTGGGGGGGGGGAAAAAATCACACACACACGAGTGAGCAAGAGAGAGAAGGGAGAGAGTGAGCAAATGAGCGAGAGGGGAGAGAGAAAAAAAGAGTGAGAGAAAGAAAAACAGAGAGAGACAGAAGAAGAGAGAGAAAGAGAAAGAAAAAGAGAGAGAAAGAAAAAAGAGAGAGAGGAGAGGAGAGGGAGAAAGCAAAAGAGAGAGAGAATTATTGGAATATCCTAAGGATGTAATACATCTGTTATCGAATGTCCTAATAGTTATGCAACATAAAACAGTTATTCAAGATTTAAGGTAACAAATGTATGGCGATAAATGTATGTTGGTAGCACAGTGCTTAGTATGGCTTGCTGAATGGTTCTGGGATTGAAATGGCTACAAGAGATGTCTGTATAAAAGCAGAGGAGGGTGATCCAACATGCACCTGATACCATAACATATATATATATATATGCCTTCATAGCATGTATATGACACCATAATCCAATTTTATGCCTTGCTAGCATCAACTCATTCATTATTATTATAACTGAATATCCAGGTGTATATATATATATATATATATATATATATATATATATATATATATATATATATATATATATATATATATATATATATATACAGTGATACCTCGGGTTACGAACGCCTCAGGTCATGAACAATTAGGGTTACAAACAATAACTTCAAAATTTTTTTGTCTCGGGTAACGAACAGTGTCTCGGGTTATGAACGAAGGAGAGAGAGAGAGAGAGAGAGAGAGAGAGAGAGAGAGAGAGAGAGAGAGAGAGAGAGAGAGAGAGAGAGAGAGAGAGAGAGAGAGAGGTTTAACGTTGGAGATGAATGATCGTGTACAGTACAAACGAAGGCCATGCAGTACTAACATCGCTTAGCACTAGCCTAGTAGCCTAGTTTTGCACGCGTGCACAGCCTCGCTTTCATTGGCCTTACTACACAGCAGTAAAAGATTTCTTAGCAGTGGTACTGTGTTCAGTTTATCTCTTTCATTATTTTCTTTGTTAACCCCATCAAGTATGAGTTTGAAAAACGGTAGTGGGGCTGCTAGGAAGCAGAAACGTATAACAGTGGAGGTAAAGAAGGAAATAATTATGAAACATGAAAATGGCGTTCGTGTGTGTGACATTGCTAATGAGTACAGCATGGCAAAATCAACTATCTCCACCATCATAAAGAACAAAGAGTTACTCATATCAGTCAATGTGGCTAAAGGCATAACTAAGATGCAGAAGCAAAGACCTTGCATTTTAGAGAAAGTCAAAAATCTTCTCTTGATCTGGATCAATGAAATGCAACTTGCAGGAGACAGTGTTAGTCAGGCAATAATGTGTGAAAAGGTGAGGCTGTTGCACAGTGATTTATTGTTGACATTGCTTGGTACATGTGCTGATACTGACGATTTTAAAGCCAGCAGAAGCTGGTTTGAAAAGTTAAAAAAAAAAAATCAAAAAAAAAACGAAGTGGTATTCATAGTGTAATTAGGCACGGAGAGGCTGTAAGTTCTAACGAGAAAGAAGCAGAAGCGTTCAAGGTGGAATTTGATAAGATCAAAGAGGAAGACTACGTTCCACAACAAGTCGTTAATTGCGATTAGACAGGCCTCTTCTGGAAGAAAATGCCAAAGAGGACCTTTATCACCCAGAAGAAGAAAGCACTGCTGGGGCACAAACCAATGAAGTACAGGCTAACTCTGCTGTTCTGTGCCAATGCAGTGGATGAGATTGTGTCCTTGGGCAAAAATATGGGCCTGGAAGTCGAAGGCAATGATTTGGAGGAGCTGATTAGAGGACCACAGTGGAGAGCTCACTATAGATGAGCTTATGGATCTTCAGAATGAACAGCTAAAGACATTAAAGGAAGAGCAGTCATCCGATGATGAGGAGCCAGTGACCGTTTCAACTGCCAGGATTAAAGAAATTTGCAGCAAGTGGGCAGACGTCGAAAGTCTTCATTGTGAACCATCATCCAAACAAACTTGTTACTAACAAGGCAGTAAACCTGATGAATGATAACACAATGGCCCACTTCAGAAAAATTCTCAAGCAAAGGAAGCGACAAATTTCCTATGATAGTTTCTTGGTGCAGAAAGATTCCCAGTCGGTTACCAAGAAACAGCGACAAGAAATGCCGGAAACTAATGATTCAGAATAGCAAAGAAAGTGACAACTTTTGCATAAATATCGTTTTCTAATAACTAGTAGCAAATAGTTTTTTCAATATTGTCGTAGCCACACCAAAACCTGGTATAAATGGAATGACATAGATCAAGCATCTCAAATTGACTTTATACTAATTAGGAAATCAGACAGAGGACTACTATTAGTATTAGATTCATGAGCACTCCAAAATACAGATGTTAATACTGATCACAAACCAGTCATAATAAAAATTATTCCAACATACAGGAAAATAAGAAACAAAAAGGTAACAACATGTGCCATCATCATAGGAGGCTGCAGGGAAATACGGTTAAAGACGAATTTAATCAAGAAATCAAAAAACTACATAAGAACATCCCTGATGACTACTCAAGTGTAGATAAGGAATGGGCAATTTTCAAGGCTGCCATGCTCGACACACTGGAAAATAAATGTGGAACAAAGAAAGTAGGGCAGGACAAAAGATTAAGAACAGCTTGGTGGAACAACGAAGTTAAAGATAGCATATTACAAAAAGAAGGTAGCGTTAAAAAAATGGATCACAACCAAATCTGAACAAGACTATGTTACTTATAGAATAACATGATGAAATGCCAAATGAACAATTAGAGCATCTAAAGATAAATCCTGGAGAATATATGGTGAACAGATGGCGACCCTTAGCAAAGACTACCCAAGAGAATTTTATAAACGTGTCAATACAATGAGAAACAGAGATGCATGCTACAACCCAACCACCATAATAAACAGCAAAAGAGGTATACCAATATTTAATCCACAACAAAGACTAGCAAGGTGGGCAGAATACTTTCAAGAACTACTTAACCCAACACGTAACATGGAAAACCTCATTTTTGTGCCTAAAAGTCATGGACAACAAGAACCAAATTTCATACCTGCAGAAGTCAAAACAGTTACACAGAAAAGTTCTAAAAACAAATCATCGGGTCCAGATGGAATAACCACAAAAGCTATTCAGACCTGTGGGAAAACAGGAGTTAAATGGCTAACATATAATATAGCATGGGAAGAAAGAAAAGTCCCAGATGATTGGCAACAGGCAATAATAGTACCAAAATGGAAAAAGAAAGGCAGTATGAGAGAGTGCGAAACATACAGTATATCACTCCTGAGCCATATAGGGAAAATGTATGCAAAACTATTGAAACAAAGAGCTTGACCCATAGTTGAACTTCACCAAGACCTGGTATAAATGAAATGACATAGATCAAGCATCTCAAATTGACTTTATTCTACTAAGAAAATCAGACAGAGGACTACTATTAGATTCAGCTTAAATTTAAATTTAAATATTCGCACATCCTTTACAGGACATCGCTGTCAACTGCAGCATCTTTCAGCTGTCTGTTGATTTCTTGGCAAGATTATGCTCAGTAGTTTGCCATTGCTTTCTGAGCGGCCAGCTCAGTTATCCCGCAAGTCACCAGCGGGGGTCGAACCGCTCCCAGCTCTCGCCCGCTACGAGACTGCGTGATAAACAGGATTACGGAGAAAGTGTTGTAACCCCTCAGCCAGAGAGACTGGCCATTAGATTCAATAGCACTCCCAAATACAGACATTGATACTGATCACAATTAAGTACAGTTCAATTTTCGGAAAGGTAAAAGTTGCACTGATGAACTATTTACACTTAGACAAATATGTGAAAGAACTAAGAATATAGTGATCAGCAAAATATTGTGTTTGTAGATCATGAAAAGGCTTTCGACACAGTAGGCAAATACAAATTATGGACCATCCTTGAAGATTATGGGATACAAGGGCAATTGCTAGAAAACATCATAGCCATGAACCACTCGAGCCGAAAAGCAGTAAGAACACAAGAAGGCATATCAGATATGTTCACAGTCAATACAGGAGGGAGACAGGGATGTGTGCTCTCTCCCCTGCTATTTAATATCTACGTGGACAGAATATTCAAAGAAGCAAGTCTTGACAACAGATTCAGAAAATTTAGAACTATTTTCTCCAGATGAAACAACTGACCCACAGGAAATAAATGAACTTCTATTTGCAGATGATCAGTGCCTGTTTTACAGCGATGAGGGCAGACTACAAAATCATATTACTAATCTGAGTTCAACCTGCAGCAGGTACAATATGAGTATAAATACAGCCAAAACCGAAGTAATGTGAGTTAGCAGATCGCCGGGCCCACTAAGTATACAGATAAATAGCACAACTCTGAAACAAGTTAAAGAATTCCAACATCTTGGAAGTATAATCACAGAATATGGCAGATTGGACAGAGAAATCGAAATCAGATGTCAAAAAGTAGTGCACTTACATATCAACTATCACCCTTACTAAACATCCAAATATACCCATGTCCCTAAAATGACAGATAATAAACAGCATATTCACACCAACCCTATGCTACCAACCTTAAACTTGGACTTTATCCAAATCACACTTTCACAAAATCAACACCTGCAAGATGAGATGCCTGAGGAGATTTGCCAACTTAACAATCCGAGACCGAGTAAGAAATGCTGTTATCAGACAGACAGTGGGATCAACACCTTGTGCCACATTTACTGAAAGACAGAAGATCAAGTGGTTTGGCCATCAACTACCATCATTGGCCTTACATCAAATATCATCTGTGACGAGACCAAGAGGACGTCCAAGAAGAAAATGGATTGACGACATCAAAGACATTGTACAATCACATGGAATGACACTATTCAGTGCCGCCCACCGGGCGCTGCAGCGCAAATTATTCCTCCCCACGAAGCTTGACGGCAGAAGTGGAAGATGATGATGATGATGATGATGATGGTTTTCTTGGTAAAAAAAGATAGATTAAATCTTTTTTTTTTTAGTTTACATTTAATTTATTTGGTTGTTTTCTTTCTCTTTATTTAATACGTGAAGTACACATATTCTTTGCAGTTTGTCAGGTAAACAACTGGATGTTGATAAAAATAAGAACACAATTCTTTCACCTTAAAACGGATTGTCTCTATTTCATTGATTTCAATGTTTCGGGTTACGAACTGAGTTCTGGAACAAATTAAGTTCGTAACCTGAGATACCACTGTATGTACACACATGCATGCACGCACGCACACACACATGATTTCAAAACAGTATACTGTCAGTAAAAACAAGACCAGGAGCAGATTGTAAAAGTGACCATGCACCAGCGATTGGATAACTAAGAATAACACTGAAGAAATTAAAGGCCATAGCCTCATGTACTCACTTGTAGAAGTGCAAAATTTGACAAGTGTTGAACATGTACTGTGACAGTGCTGCCATTCTGCTGGACTATCTCACACCCATCCGACCTCCAGCCCCCGTAGCCATCTGTGTATGGAAGAATTTTGTAAATGAGCTTAGCAGAGCTACATAAAATAAACAACTCAATGACATCTGTATACAGAATATTTGAGGAAATGGGCTTAGAAACTATATGCTTGCTGCTTGCTTGCGTTCGCTGGCTGTGAACTCCAGCACAAAGTCCTGTATGTCGGATGAAGACATCCTGTTGTCCAACATCAGTGTGATGTCATACAGGACCTGAGGTTTGTGTGAGTATCCGTTATCCCATGTCTGGCTTATTGGTTGGTGTGCAGACTGGTGGTTCCTCGCCGTGCAGGCAGATACTCTCTGACTTTGGAAGAATCAGCGATCCTACTACGTTTGCCAGGACCCCAAAGGGACCTGTTGCCCAGGACGCACAACTAGGACGTGTTAGTAGGTCTTGGCCAGCATAGAACCTGGCCCTGGTGCCTTGGAAACACCTCTGCATCCCAAGAAACTATATAAAACTGAATCAACTCGGTAACTTCCGCATATGGAATAATTTAGCAAATGGACTTAACAGAACTCAATAAAATTGAAATAGCATCTGTATATGGAATAACTGAGCCCCAAGAAGGTTAACCCAGTCAACAAATGCCAGCAGAAGTAGGATATGTCAGCCTAATGGCGCAAGAACGCAGCTCTGCTGTAAACAGACACAACGCAATCACGCCTGAAAAAAAACTCTCGAGATGAACGCAGAAAAGAAGAAGAAGAAGAAGAAGAAGAAGAAGAAGAAGAAGAAGAAGAAGAATTGATCAAATGGACGTAACAGAACTAAAAAAACTGGCATAACGACATCTGTATTTGGAATAAATTGAGCAAATGGGTTCATCTGAGGTTTATAAAACCGAAACAACTCAACAATGACATCTGTAAGTGGAATAATTGAGAAAATGGACTAGCCAGAACAATATAAAACTGAATTAACTCAACAATGACGTCTGAGTGAATGACATCCTGTTCACTACGTCACCAGCTCATTCACAAACAGATTACAGATATCTAAAATATATAATTTATTTCTTATAACTATTTAGTTAGTCAGCTGATTGTGGATTCTCTCAAAGACTCAGTTTTAACTAGTAAATTAACTTGCTCTGATACTCAGGTCATCTGAGTTCTGAACAAAAGCTTGCACCTATCGGAGCAAGGACGATGTACAGACTGTCTTCCTGATCCAGTACCGGAGTACTCTCTGACACTCAGGTCATCTGAGTTCTGAACAAAAGCTTGTGTCTATCCGAGTTAGGATGATGTACAGACTGTCCTCTTGATCCAGTAGCGGAGTAATTATCTGACACTCAGGATAATCTGAGCTCTGAACAAAAGCTTGCATCTATCAGAGTGAGGACGATGTACAGACTGTCCTCCTGGTCCAGTACCGGAGTACTACCTGACACCCAGGTCATCTGAGCTCTGAACAAAAGCTTGCGCCTATCTGAGTGAGGACTTCTATCGGAGTGAGGACGATGTACAGTCCTCCTGGTCCAGTACCGGAGTACTATCTCCACAGGAACTATACTGCAGAAGTCTCCTTTCTCTCCCCAGACACATAAACCAGCAGCATGCAGACAGGCCACAGGAAATTAATAACTGTCGAGAGGCATGGCACATTCTGGAATGTTAGCCAGACTGGACACTCAATTTGTGGATTTGTCTCCCCACTTAAGGGGACCCTAAAGTCTTCATTAATAATAACGAATTAATTTTTTGCGAAGCAGTTTCCTGCTATGGGATTGTGATATGATAAGGCCATTATATTTTGTAGGCCTGAATGCATGAAGAAATAGGTAGCCAATTTTTCCCTCACTTTGTAGGCGATGAACAATCATCTCTCCCCGCCCATGATATCCCTGTAGTTCCCTATCAACTTTGCTAACATGCCCACTACCCTAAAGTCCTGCCCAGTGTGAAACCTGGTCTTGACCTTGTTATCTCAATGACCGTTATTACTATTTAAACAAGAGAAAACTGTTCATTGATAAATATTTTTACAATAACAAAATAAGAACATTTCCTTACTAATAAATTGGAAGTCATAATATGCAGCTCTCAAGGGCCTTCTTGTTACTATTTAAACAAGAGAAAACTGTTCACTGATAAATATTTTTATAATAACAAAATAAGAACATTTCCTTACTAATAAATTGGAAGTCATAATATGCAGCTCTCAAGGGTCTTCTTGTGTCTGACACTTCAAACGTGACCACAATTGGGTCAGACAAATTTTGTGATTGTCCTCCTGTAAAAAAACAAAATAGAAAATTAATTTTATTAGATCAACATTATTATTATTTCTTGGAAAATAAAATGACAGATTTAGATTTCCAGACAAATGTCTACGGCAGGTGTGGGCAAACTTTTTGTGCGCAAGGCTGCATTGACAAATGTAAAGCTATTGACGGGCTGCATATATATATATATATATATATATATATATATATATATATATATATATATATATATATATATATATATATATATATATCTGTGTGTGTGTGTGTGTGTGTGTGCGCTGCGTGCATGTGTGTGTGTGTGTAATGTCCATGTTGTTTACAGCAACCTATCACAATAAGTAATTATTAATTATTTATAGGTTATTAAGAAGTGTAAATAACTAATTATTGCAATTTTATTTTACTTATACACGTATACATTATATTTGACAATATGGACAGAAACTTTTACTAATTTGTTAACAAGATTTTACAACTTGTTATTATAACAAATATTCTTTATACAAATACAACAATAAATATAAACAACAAATATATAACAAATAATCAAGATTGATGAATCAGCCATATGCACATGTGGATTATCGTCGCAGACATCAGAGCACATACTCAAAGACTGCCCAAATTACAACATGTCTAGGCAAACCTTCTGGTCTAGAGAGACGACAGTGGAAGATAAACTCTATGGACCGCTGAGTGAACTAAAAAGGACAGTTAAATTCATACAAGAGACAACATTGTAGTTATAGACATATTTAAGGCGAGGAGGAAGAAGCATTACATTATGAAGGTCAAGGACTGTTTACAAAAATAGATAATAAGAAAGAAATGTTATCAAAAATGTTAAAACAATCATAACGGTACATGAAATTATTTAACATTCAACAAAATAACTTAAAAACTAAGCAACAATGTTTATTCCTAAATGCCCTCGCGGCCCGCATAAAATCAGTTGGCGGGCCGCATGCGGCCCACGGGCCGTAGTTTGCCCAACCCTGGTCTACGGGATTCAAATACCTGTGGAACTAAAGTAAAAACTGATAGATGGCCAGGGATATAAGAGAGATCATCATCATCATCATGTAGCAGAATGTCAGTCTCATCATGGCCTGAACAAAGCAACTGTATATGTGCCAGTTCCCCTGCCTCATGCATTGTCATGCCCAAGATGTCTTCAACATCCTGTGTCCACCTACCTGCTGGTTGATCTTTGTCTCTTCCTCTAGGAACCAAGCCCTGGCTGGGATGTCAATGGAAGATGGGAGTCTAGTCTACAGGAGCCGGCTCCATGGCTATGGTGTTACGGACGTAGTTAATAATTCCGCTTACCAACGTTAGAAACAGTTGCAGACAATTTGGCAGCAAACTATCTTGCATTGGTTTTTTTATGACATGGTATGGGTGCCGGTCATTCAGAAAGCAATGGCAAACTACTGAATGTAAACTTGCCAAGAGATCACAACCGCAAAAAATGCTGGTGTTGACTGCGATGTCCTGTAAAGGATATGCAACTAACTAACAATCTACAGGAGGAGACTGCAGTCCTTATGTAGATGTCTATGTGCAATAAAAGTAATCCATTACCAAAACGAAACCAAGCCAACACTGTTAACTATCATCCATTCATATAATATACCCTACAGAACGAAACAGCCCATAAAAACGTGGGCACTTGATCTCTTACCAAGATAAACTGCAATGACTGGTGTCACCACTGCCCAGTTGCCTTGCTTGAAAGCATCATCTCCAAGGTTAGTCTGCATCACTGGAAAAAGTTTTCCATTTCTGTATAGAATGATGTATACATTGGTCTCATGAGATGCTGATGCTCCCTGATCAGATTCTATGGGAGTGACCACAGGCCTGCCAACATATGGAAATAGATGACTGGTTGGGATGTCAATGGAAGATGGAAGTCTCAGCAGGTTCCTGGAGATGTTTACAGACTTGGATAACCTTGAAAACTGTTTGGAAGACACATTGAGGGCCTCAAGCTGATTGGCTGTTAAAGGCAGTGATGGAAACGTATCTGCTAGGTCACTGCTGCTCTGGCTACTGCTAGCATCAGGACTTATGGCGGGAAAGACAGGTAACGATGGTTGTCTGTCTGTGTTTGCTACAAAACTATTCCCGCCTGGTTCAAGCGTTGCAGTATTTAATGCTGGTACTGAAAATACTGTCTCGTTTGAACTAAATGAACCATTTAGGTTGCTTTCATTCTTAAAATCTGGACTATCAGCAGAATTCAGCTTTACTTCAAGCTCCGCACTCGTTGCCACATTTGTGTCAAATACACTGTACTTTGACTTTCTTGTCTGAAGTGATGGGATGTGGATATACACTGGAGTATTCTGTAATCGAAAAAGATAAAAGTGCATAAAAAGATTCAAATCAATAACAAACTGATTGTGAAGAAACAAATAAATCCAAAGGTATGGAAAAGTGAAAAGAAAATAATTGTACAATTCATACAAGAGGATGTGTTCAAGGACACAGTATTTATTGTGTGTGTGTGTTTGTGTGAATGCGTATTTGTGTGAATGTGTCTGTGTGTGTACAGTGTTTAAATTTGGGAAGCAATTATAAAATGGCAATTTCTGTGCACCAGAAAGAAGGAATAGAGAAAAATAAAGCAATAACAGCTGTTAAAAGTAGTCCCATAGTAGATACTGCAGCTGAGGTGTGAAGTGTTAGAGACTTACATTATCTAGGCCATGGAATAATGACATGGAATCAGTTCTCTTCCCTGATGTCTTTCCTTCCCAGACAATTTGATAATTATCCGATGACGCACTATTTATGAGGCTGGAGCGACCCCTACAATCTTCAGCAGTAGTAGGTTTCAGTTATCAGTTATCAGTTGGGGTATCTTCATTGCAGTCCGGACATGTCCATAGGTGCTCAGATCCTCCCCCCAGCATATGCATCAGTAGTAGGCTTGTTAATTCCCACCAGTGTAGCTACACAGGTTGGAATTAACAACCCTACTACTGCTGAAGGTTGAACCCAAACCACTGATTTGTCAGCAAGCCACTATAATGCAGTTATCATCATCATCATAATCGTAATCATCATCATCATCATCATCATCATCATCATCATCATATGCCATGATGATAAACATGGGAAGTAATGATTCGCACTCTCACTTGATCACCAGAGTCCTGGCTCAACTCTTGAGCTCTTGTCTCACTAATGCCATGTGGCCAAGCCATCCAGATATTTATTTCTCTGCCTTTTCCTTGGTCTTTTCCCATCAATCCTGCCAGTTGTCACCAAGTTTTTCAGTTTATTTCTTGTCATAATGTACCTACATATTTTGACTATGTTTACTTTCTTAAATAAACTTAGAGGTTTCATTTGTTTCTTGCAGGACTTTCTCATTGGTTTGTCTGTCCATCCATGGTATTCTTCACATGTTCCTCAAAAACCACATTTCCACTGCTATTAAATGTTTTTCAGCTAGTCTGCTTAATGTTTTTTTCTTTCTTTTACAACCATATAACAGTATAGGGTCTATTTAGCACCTCAATATTCTTTTTTCTCATTGCAATTGACAGTTTTTTAAAAATTGATCAGTGTCTCCACTATCATCATCATGTGTCATGCCGATAAGAGTGGGCGGTTATGTTTCCCAGTCTCATACGATCACCAGAGTGGTGGATCAGCTCTTCCGGTCCCCAACATGGAGGATAGAGCATTTGAACAGTTAAGGCCTCTGGAATGTTTATGCTTGTGGCTACCGTTTGCATATGCATTTTCCTCATGTTGGACTGGTAGTGCATGGTTCCATCGCCCTGTTACAGAGTTGAGCGTGTGAAGCAACACTATGAGCTGTGAATTTCGCGTGGAATGCATTTACATCTGTCAGCAGTTGTTTGTAGTGTGAACTGCATGTTTGGAATAATGGTGGCCGGCCTTCCTGCTGAACTGGCGGGGTTGCCTTATGCAGTAATGTGTGAATGCTGGTTTTCTAGTGACTGCCGCTTCCATCGATGATGAACTGTATTTTTCGTGGAGGACTTTTGCTGTTAGCATTCTGGCGGCGGCAATATGCATAATGTACCTGTGCGGGCTGTTGGTTTGTCGAGACTCCTATCTGTTCCACTTTTCACATGGGGCAGTGAGGAGCATTTTGTGTGATATTCACTGGCACAGGAACGGAGCATAATGGGGATGACCTGTTGCCGTGAAGTCGGAACCATGACTAATGACTAAGCTCTGTATTCTTGCCTCGACCATACTACGTGGAAAAGCAATCCACTTATCTGCTTATCCACTTATTTACTTATCTGCCTTCCTGTTTTTCTTTTCCCCTCAATCTTGCCAGTTGTCACCAAGTTCTCCAATTTATTTCTTCTTATAACGTGTCCACAAAATCCTGAATGTCTACGTCCAATTTCTCTAATCAGTTTACAATTTTCATTTGTTTCTTGTGGGGTTTGGTCAATGGTTTTTCTGTCTGTCAATGGTATTCTTTGCATTTTCCTTAGAAACCACATTTCCACAGCTATTAGATGTTTTTCTGCTTGTCTGCTCATTGTCCACGCTTCACATCCATACAAAAGTAGAGGTTCTATGTAGCACTTCAACACTTTTTCTCATTGCAAATGACATCTTTTTGTTGGTCAAGTATGTTTTCCATCTTGCAAAAGGCTACTTTCGCCATTGTGATTTTTGTTCTATTTGTTACAAGACATCTTCCATCAGATTGTACCGATTCACTTCTTTAAGAATATTCGCAATTACTTGTATATTACATTGTGGTGTTTCCTTCTTTCTTAAAGTGGCTCCAACTAAATTCATAATGTCATCATAACTGTTTATTCTGTTTACTCTTCACCTAAGATGTTGGTTGTGTTTCAGTGTCAGTTTACAATGTGCTGCAGATATTTACAGTTTAAAACTGTCACATTGGACTTCACAGAACATCACTGGGACAAGATTTGTCATCCTCTCCTGATCCCTACTCTCCATGCTAGTCTGGTTGCCCCTTCCTGATCCATACTGTCTCTGTTAGTCTCCGTTGCCAATCCTTCCCTGATGCCTACCTTCTATGGTAGTCTTGGATGCTCTCCGACCAGATTCCTGTGTTATTCTGGGTTGCCGTCCTTCCCTGATCCATATTCTCTGTTTTGTTTGTCGCCTTTCCTTCATTGATCTCTACTCACTATGGTTGTTTGTGTTTGTTGTCCTTCTTTGATTTCTACATCAGCGTTAGTTTGGGTTTGCCGTCCATCTCTTATCCCTTCTCTCTGTATTTGTCTGGATGTGCCGCCCTTCTCTGATCCACACTTTGTCTTAGTCTTGGTTTGCCGTCCATCTCTGATTCATATTCTCTGTGTTAGACTTAGACTGTTACCAGAAATACCAATTTGTGAAGATGCATTGCTTGGTTAGCTCTGGTTCACTGACCCTGATGTAAGCAGTCAAGCCACGAATTGATGACTGCATTGATATCTTCTGCCACAATTGTCACTCTATCAAGACCTGTCACTATTTGGTACCACAGATTTAGTAGTTCATGTTGATTGAGTGAACCAGGCTAAGATGTTCCAAAATATCTTCATCAAGAAAATGGAAACATTTTGACAAATATTTACATAAATAATTCACAAGATGGATTACTTTTGACAGATTTAAAACTTCTCAGAGCTTAATAATGATAGTCTCTCTCTCTCTCTCTCTCTCAGATGGGCCTGCATGCCCAATTCTTAACCCTTTGAAAATAAAGTTTGTTTGTTTGTTTGCTCTCTCTCTCTCTCTCCCTCTCTCTCTCCCCCATAGATCTATCTATCTCATACTGCTTGTCTGCGTTTGTTTTTTTCCCTGTTGAAGTCTAAATCAGGAAGATGGCATAACTTATTCATGAGTATAGTCATCTAACATATATAGCAAATCCCCAAATGGAAGCAATGATAATTTAACATTAGACGCTCAGATGTAGCACATTTTTGCAGACCGGCCGTTTGTGATCATGGTAGCTACTTTAGACCGACCTGGTTCATAAAAAAAAAAAAATCCAACATAGCAACTTTCCGCTGGTTAATCTACGACGGCCTTGTAAGCTTATGGTAAGTCTCTGCAAGTTAGTTAGTATCACACCAAGGTTGTGACAGGCTAACAGGGCAGCAAAATGTAAACGGCCCCTGCCCTGCTCTTGTAAACTCAGATATGTCGATGAAAGCAGTGAGACGACATCAAAGAAAGAAGCTCGCTGTTCAAAAAGTCTGCACCTTTCGCACGTGTGCCCGGATGTAACTGCATTTGTAAACTGGGGGTGGTTGGGTGTGTGTGTGAGGGTGGGGGAATAGAGGGGTGTAGCAGCAAAGGTGCAGCAAATATCTCAACGTATAACCAAAACAGTAAACAAAGCCGTCTTAGTTAACAAAGCAGTTAACAAAGTAACCGTCCTAGTTGGCAAGTTTACATGTCACGAAGGCATAATGTAGACATCTTAGTTAGTTAGTTAGTTAGTTATTTAGTTAGTTAGTTAGTTAATTAGTCAGTCAACAGATCATCCTCATTGCACATCGAACCATTCAGTCCATAAGCGCTCGGATCCCCTCCGTCCATAAGCGCTCGGATCCTCTCCTCAGCAAATTCCGCAGGGTATAGCGGCTAACGACACCAGTTCGGCACTGTTCCGATTGACGGTCCCAAATAGTTCCGCAGTGAATGATAACTCTTAGGTGTAAACAGTCTCCCTTACAGGGCCTCATTGGGTACCGGTAAATACGAAACACAGCAGAATGTTCTTTTACGTTCAGTATTAGCTATTGCTTTCTGAGCGAGAATCAACGTTTAAACTCAACTGACCGGTGTATTGAATGAACTCGCCATCATCATCATCATCATCATCATCATCATCATCATCATCATCATCATCATCATCATCATCATCATCAAATGCCATGCCATGCCAGCTGGCGTAGGCGTTCATGACTCTCCACAGATCTCGGTAATTGATTTTCTGGATCAACTCTGCTGATGATAATCCTCCAAGCCACCGCCTCAATCTATCCAGCATCGCCATCAGTAGCTGGATGACGGTCTGGTGTCGCCTGTTGCTCATGACTGTCCCTACCGGACGAGGATGTCCTAAGATAGTCGTAACTTGCCATCAGCGTGCCGAAAGTTTAAGAGCTCGAAGTTAGAACGCCCTCGTCCTTTCGGTCACGTCGACTGCTTTTGAAATAATTTGTTAATTGCACGTCCGTTACATGACGTCTCCACAACCTCAGCACTTTTTGGCTGTTGCAATTTGCTAAACAATTTTGCGTTCATTAGTTTGACATTGCTTACTAAACAGCCTACGCTTATATGAGTGTATGGAAACCAGTGCAATGTGGTCTGCTACAAAATCGGCTGCAGCTGTGCATTAAACGTGGTATGTAGGATTGCGAATTCGCCACAGCCTTGCTAGCAAGAGTAACAAAAACACTAAAACTATTGGCCCACAAAGGTTTGTTGACTTAGTGATGGCGATTCTCAAATACGACAATTACGTATGCGGATTCTGTAATTTAAAGTCACGTTGTCGCTTTTTGAGTGTAGCTAAAGCTAAGGTCTTCTTCTTCTTCTTCTTCTTCTTCTTCTTCTTCTTCTTCTTCTTCTTCTTCTTCTTCTTCTTCTTCTTCTTCTTTCAACGTTTGCACAGCATCCATTGAAGTGGGTAGATGTTCGCTCTCAACCCTTGTTCCATTTTGGTCAACATTTTTCAACTTCCACGGTTGAGGTTTCTTTTCTGGATTCCTCCACCTATTGGCAGGTTTCTGTGAAGATTGTGCTGTAGATGACAACACAGGGGAGTCTCCGTGGCGAAGTGATCAAACCATCTGCCTCGGGCTCCGAAAGTTGTGGGTTCGATTCCGTCAACCGCAACCTTCGGTTCATGAGTGCATTTTTTCGGAGACTTCTGAGGGTCGTCGCTGGAGCTACGGAGTTCGTACTTTGTGCGACGCTTTCCGCGCTGCGGAAAGAGACTCAGCCATGTGGTATAAAAATCCGGTGCAATGAAGTCGACTTTTAAACGACTTTTAAGCGACGACAGGGGCAATCCCATCACAGATAATAAAGTGTATATCATTCATCCATTCATTCATCAGATAATAAAATGTCTATCCAACAACATTCAGATAGTAACGTGTCTATCATTCATTCATTCATTCATTCATTCATTCATTATTCAGATAATAAAGTGTCTATCATTCTTTCATCGGATTATAAAGTGTCTTTGATTCATTCATAAAATAATAAATTATTTATCATTCGTTCATCAGATGATAAAACATCTATCACTCATTCATCGGATAATAAAGTGTATATCATTTATTCATCAGATAATAACGTGTCTATCATCCATTCATTCATACATTCATCAGATAATAAGTGTCTCTCAAGACACCGCATGACGAGAACACAGAAGAAGAACCATCTGCAAATCTAACCATTAGAGAACTCCTGTTTGCGGATGACCAAGCACTAATAGCAAAATCAGAAGCTGAATTACAAGACCACATGAATAGTCTAAACGAAATGTGTAGGGAACATAACATGAAAATTAGCACAAGTAAAACAGAGGTAATGACTATAACTAAAGAAGAACAAACAACAACAATTCACCTAAACGAACATCCCTTGAAACAAGTGAAGAGTTTCAAGTACCTGGGAAGTATAATATCATCAAATGGCAGATCAGAAGACGAGATCGAAAATAGGTGCAATAAGGCAAATCAACTCATTGGACAAATGGCACCAATACTAAAGAACAAACATGTATCAATAACTACTAAGAAAGCACTTTACAACACAATCTTCCTGCCAACTCTATGCTACCAATGCCACACCTGGACAGTGACAGAAAAAGAGAAAAGAAAAATCACAACAGAAATGAGGTTCCTGAGAAGAATACTCAACGTATCAAGAAGAGATAAGATCAGAAATGAAGAAATCAGGACAAAAGATGGGGTTAAAGCAGCACTAGATTTATAAGAAAGCAGCAAATCAAATGGTTTGGCCATGCAAGTAGGTTACCAGTCAACAGCATCCCACAACAAGCAATGATGTACAGACCAGATGGAATCAGAGGAAGAGGCCGACCACGTAAACGTTGGGCGGAGGGAATAGCAGAGTCCATGGGAATATCGATATATGAAGCCCATAATCGGGCACTCTCACGAAGTTTATACTTCACCTCGTCACCGCAAGGTACAAGAGGAACATGATGAGATGGGATGAGATTCATTCATCAAATAATAAAGTGTCTATCATTCGTTCATCGGATAGTAAAGTGTCTATCGTTCATTCATCGCATAATAAAGTGTCTACCATTCATTTATCATGTAATAAAGTGTCTGTCATTCATTCAGCATATAATAAAGTGTCTGTCATTCATTCATCATATAATAAAGTGTCTGTCATTCATTCATCGGATAATAAAGTGTCTTTAATTCATTCATCGAATAAAAACGTGTTTATCACTCATTCATTCATCAGATAATAAAGTGTCTACCATTCATTATTCAGATAATAGCGAGTCTATCGTTAACTAACGCATTCATCAGATAATAAAGTGTCTATCATTCTTTCATCAGATAATAATGTATTTATCATTCATTATTCAGATAATAAAGTTTTTATCATTCAACCATCAGATAGTAAAGTGTCTATAATTCCTTATTCAAATAATAACGTGTCTATCATTCATTCATCGGATAATAAAGTATCCATCATAAATTCATTCATCAGAAAAGTGTCTATCATTCATTCATTCGTTCATTCATTCGTCGGACAATAAAGTGTCTATCATTCATTACTCAGATAATAACATGTCTATAGCTGGTCTCCCTGGCCTAGGGGTTAACGTCTTTCTCCGTAATCCCGTATATTCTCGTGAGTAACGTAAACTGCGCGAGAATCGGTTGCGGTTCTCGCCGCGTTGGTAACTTGCGGGATATGTGAGCTGGCCGCTCAGAAAACAATGGCAAACTACTGAGCGTAATCTTGCCTAGTACATCGACAGCGGTTGAAAAATTCTGATGTTGACCGTAACGTCCTGTAATTTGCAAAAAAATAAATAAATAAATAAAAATTCTATCGTCCATTCATTTTCCCGCGCCAGGCGTTCGTTGTCTCGGATGGCTGAGTGAGCTGTAACCCCCAATCGGGATCTTCCCAGCCGACTCAAGTTAGCGAGGCAGGCGTTTCCAGAATGCAACCGCAGTGTAAAGCCAGAGTCGTGGTATGGGGGGGGGGGGGAGGAGGAAAGAGCAAATTTGTACGACCGTTCGACGATAAGCGCCACCCCCTCCCTCTCTAGTTCTCTCTCTCTCTCTCTCTCTCTCTCTCTCTCTCTCTCTCTCTCTCTCTCTCTCTCTCTCTCTCTCTCTCTCTCTCTCGTCACGACACATCTTGTTGATGAGAAATAATCTACATGGATTGGTAGAAAGAATGTATGTGCAGAGAGAAGTGCAAACAAAATATATGTGAAGCAGAAAAGAAAACAACACATTTTTTAAAGTCTGATTTTCAAATCCTTTATTATCACTATCAAATAGCACGTTACTTTTAATTACATGAACAGCAAAAGCAAACAAAGAAAAATATAGAAAAATGTGTGTAATAACAACAATAAAGTATAATAATTGAATTTACAAATAGTTTAAACAACACACTTATAGCTAATGTAGATGGGAGATTATGTGGGTGGGTGAGGAATTTGTGTGCCGGATATGTGAGTTGGCGGGGAGGTGTGTGTGTGTGTGTGTCTGTGTGTGTTGGATGTGTGGTTGAGGGATGTGTTTGGGGCTGGGTGGTTGGAGGTGTGTGGGTGGAGAATATGTGGGTGGGTAATGGGACGGTGGAGGATTTGTGAGTGGGTGGGGAGATGTGTGAAGGTGGGGAGATGTGTAGGTGTGAGGATGTGGTGAATGGGTGGAGGCATGTATGTGTATCTGGGTTGTGTGTGTGGTTGGGTGGGGGGGTTGGGGTGAATGGGGGATGTGTGGGTGGGTGGTGGATGTGTCTCATAACATGGTAATTTGCATTGTTTATGTTTACAAAATTCATTTGACAATGTTTTCTAGTTACATTTGGTCTCTGACTCAGATCCCTGGGTTCAACTCCATATTTGTTGGTCAGCATGGCCGAATGGATAAGAACACGTATTCTTAAACATCCGGTGTGCTGATGCCGAGGTAAGGGGTTCAACCCCTATACCGGGCAGTTTTTATTTGATAGTGATAATAAAGGAGTTGAAAATCAGACTTTAAAAAATGTTTTGTTTTCTTTTCTGCTTCACATATATTTTTGTTTGCACTTCTATCTGCACATACATTCTTTCTACCAATCCATGTAGATTATTTCTCATCAACAAGATGTGTCATGACGAGAGAGAGAGAGAGAGAGAGAGAGAGAGAGAGAGAGAGAGAGAGAGAGAGAGAGAGAGAGAGAGAGAGAGAGAGAGAGAGAGACAGACAGACAGACAGACAGACAGACAGAGAGAGAGAGAAAGAGAGAGAGAGAGAGAGAGAGAGAGAGAGAGAGAGAGAGAGAGAGAGATAACTTTCTGACAGGCAGACAGGCAAGGGCATGTTCTTAAGTGTGTGTGTGTGTGTGTGTGAGAGAGAGAGAGAGAGAGAGAGAGAGAGAGATTTTTATAGGTATAACTTTATGACAGGCAGACAGCTGACGGCGTGTTCTTAAATGAGGGAGAGAGAGAGGCATAACTTTCTGATTGGCAGACAGGCGAGGGTGTGTTCTTAAGTGAGGGAGAGGGAGAGGCATAACTTTCTGATTGGCAGACAGGCGAGGGTGTGTTCTTAAGTGAGGAAGAGAGAGAGGCATAACTTTCTGATTGGCAGACAGGCGAGGGTGTGTTCTTAAGTGAGGGAGAGAGAGAGGCATAACTTTCTGATTGGCAGACAGGCGATGGTGTGTTCTTAAGTGAGAAATTAAGGGGGAGGAAGAGAGATAGAGGAGAGAGAGAGAAAGAAAGAAAGTTATTGGGATAATGCTATGGCAGGAAGACAAATGAGGACTTTCAAATGCAAGCAAGCGAACGATCGTGTGAGAGAGAGAGGAGAAAGGTATAGAGAAAAAAAAAGAGAGAAAGAGGTGGAAAGAAAAATAAAGGTTGTTGTCATTATGAGTTTATGCAAGAAGACAGATGACGACATATTCTTAAGTGGGTACGTCAGTTATATAAACCCCACTGGGCAGAAGAGACATGGGCAAGGTCTGCTGGTGAAGAAAAGAGTAAAGCATGTGGCACTTGACTTGAGCCAGTGGAATCACAGTGCAAGAGAGGTCCAGGGTATAAAAATGGAGATTGCTGGCTTAAGTTGGAACATCATAAATGTATATGCCACAGTGGACTGTTTTGTCAGAAAGGAACAATGGGACTGGCTTAAGGAATTAGAGGACTTACCAGGTGATAGGCTACTCATATGTGGAGACTTCAATGCGAGAAACAGAGATTGGGACAGTAGTGGAGAAAATCAACAAGGAATTGCACTTGCGGATGCCATGGTGGACTCTGTGGTCTGCATAAATGATGGTAGGCCGACTAGAATGGCAATGAGGCCTGGCGATGCAGATACTGCTATTGATTTTGCACTTGTCTCCCAGTCATCAGTCCTTGGTGTAAAGTGGACTGTTTTGAATGACCATGGGAGTGATCACATGCCATGCTCAGTCCTGATCTCTAAGTCCAGGAAAGTCAAGGCTGGGAGAGCGCGCAAGACCTTCCGGTATGAGTGGAGCGACAGCCTTCTTGGACGCCTCAGACATGGGGCATGCAACAGGACTGTTAAAACTCCTTTTTTTGCAGCCCCCATGGTGGACCCCAGAAGTAGACAATGCGTGGAAAGCAAAGAGAGCTGCAGTGAAGCAGCTAAGGAAATTGCGACAAACACCCCTAAGCTCACGAGAAGAAGTGGATATGGCGGAAAATTACAAGAAAGACAAGGTGGAGGCTTTCAAGCGATGTGCTGCAGAGGCCAAGAAAGTAAAATGGGAATGTTTTATGAAGGAGATTGGAGGTGATAAAACATTGCATAAATTCTGGAAACTGTACAGACAAATGCAAAGAAAAGATCTGCCTATGACAGTGGGAACAATTTATAAAGAGGATGGGGTACGCGTGACAACAGACAAGGAGAAAGGGGAGGCGTTTTTCCAGAGATTTTTAGAGCAGACCAATCACAGTGATGCGGATACCAGGGATGCAGTTAGAGTGGAATTATCTGGCACAATAGAGAATATGCCTTACGAAGACATCATACTGTTTGAAGATGTTAAACATATTTTGCAAAAGGCAAAAGACACGGTACCAGGGCCTGATGGTGTCAGGTATGGCCACATAAAGGCTTTGAGCGATGTGGACCTGAAGGAGATGGCCGGCTGCTTTAATCAGAGCATTAGGACAGCGTCAGTACCGCAGGATTGGTTGCATAGCTGTCTCATCCCTCTCCCAAAACCATTCAAGGATCATTCAAAGCTTGGCGGCTTTAGGATCATCACCCCTCAAAATACATTTGGGAAGGTTTTAGAGAAGATAGTCGCTGTTAAGCTGCAGGATTTTTTGGAAAGGGGGAAAGCTTCTTCCAAGAGGCCTGGGGAGCTACAGGCCAGGAAAAGATACCTGGTCGAATGCGGCCACCTTTGCCTTTGACGTTTATGAGGGGTTCCGGAGTAGACAGGAAAATATGGCGGCAGCGCTTGATCTCGAGGATGCGTACAATAGAGTTCGATATGATATTTTGATGACCACACTTATGGAGAAGGGGGTCAATCCCTGGTTAGTGAATTGGATAGCAGCCATCCTGCATTCTCGTCAGGTTGCTCTCCGTCTGGGCGTAGTGACCTTCCACGCTTATCGGCATTGCATCTGATGATGATGATGGTGATGATGATTATGATAATGATGATGATGAACCAACACTGCGAAAATGCGTTACTGGTTGTTTTTTATTTCTTCAAGATTATTTGTAAAGGTGATATATTAACCAACATTCTGCTGTGTTTCGTTTCGAAATTTAGCATCACCCAATGAGGCCCTGTTTTACACCTAATATTTATTATTCACTGCGGAACTATTTGGGACCGCAATCTTTTTTGTCTTCCTGCCTAGTGTTCTTGTTTGGCCACACCTCTTTTAAGTTGCTGTTCTCGCAGCCTGATCATGGTTATAGATTCACAGTCATCACTTGGTTTCACAAGCAAGTATTTTAGTGACCAAATATTTTTTTTTTTTCGCCGATGAAGGCTTTCTATTCACAACATCCATTCAGTCACTTGTGATTGTATGTTCAGTCACTTTGGATTGTCCGTTTCTGTTGATTTGTTCACCGCCTCTTTCCTTTTCAAACCGTTTCTAGTTTTCTCTATTATACATACAGTATAATTTTTAATACAATTAGAATTAAACTTTAATATACGGCAATGTACCCACACAGGCGAATTTTTAAACATTTACCGGGGCTCCCAGATCGGCCAAGACTAAAATGCGTACCCGGAAGTGTCCTGGGAAAAAGGGCGACCGGCCTGATATTAACCACTCACCCATCAAGCGCCGACTGGTCTATAAAACGTGATGCTAGCGCGACAAACCCAACACGCCTAAGGGCATGGTAAATAATCCCTTGCTATACTCACTGTACCTAGCGCTCTCCACAGCACAGGTTTACAATTTATTATATAAGGTATTCATATAATGTACTGTCCCCTCATTGTAACACATTTTAAGACTTCGTTTCAGAATTCATGATACCGATTCCAACTATCCGATATTAATACTATGCGTTGCTTTACGAGAAAAAGAGTGTTGAGATGCTACATAGAACCTGTACTTTTATATGGATGTGAAGCTTGGACAATGAGCAGCCAGGCTGAAAAACATCTGATGGCTGTAGAAATGTGGTTTCTGAGGAAAATGCAAAGAATACCATGGACAGCCAGAAAGACCAATGAAGAAGTCCTTCAAGAAACAAATGAAGATCGTAAACTGATCAGAGACATTAGACGTAGACAGTCACAATTTTTTGGGCATGTTATGAGAAGAAATGATTTGGAGAACTTGGTGACAACTGGTAAGATCGAGGGGAACAGACCAAGGGGAAGACCTAGAAACAAGTATCTGGATGGCTTGGCCTTGTGGCATGGTCGAGACAGAAACACGGAACTGATCCACGACTCTGTTGATCGAGTGAGATGGCAGAACATGACCGCCCACGCTTACCGGCATGGCACATGATGGATGGATGGATGGTTGCTTTACACTGAATTTTTCTCTTCTTCTTCTTCTTCTTCTTCTTCTTCTTCTTCTTCTTCTTCTTCTTCTTTCCTCTTCTTCTTCTTCTCCTCCTCCTCCTTGTCCACGCCGTAAGTGTGTCTCGCGTGTTGTCAATCAATTACGAAACACCGGGAAGGTTAGCATGATCAACAAATGCCCGCAGAAGTCGGATGTGTCGGTGCAAATATCGCAGCTGTGTTGTAAACTGACAACACAATTATGTCAAAAACAGTCCCCCCCCCCCCCCCCCCCCCCCCTCCCCGGGACGAACGAAGAAGCGAAGAAGAGGAATAATATACGATACAGAAGTTGTTCTGTTCCTGGCTACCCGGTCGGGTTATTTAGCATCTTCTTTATTCTTCCTGTGCCACTCTTCCCCTCCAGCTTTCCTGCTATCTTGACAATTGGCAGTTTAAAATTTGTATTGACATTTTCAAAGAATGTTGATTGTCTATTTCTTATGGCATGTTCCAAGAATGTTGATTGTCTATGCCTTGTGACATGTCGAAAGAATGTGTATTACAGACTTCCACGAATAGCCAGTTGTCTTTGTGAGTTGGTTTCCAGATGTCTTCCTTACTGTTCCTATCTGCTAAAGTTGTTCTCAACCTTGTCCTACAACACTATATATCTCTAGACTCACTTAATTTCAGATCAGTCTGTTAACTGTCCATGACTAGCTTCCATACATCAGAATCGGCAGATATACCCTCCAGACACTCTTTCTCGATTTCACTGTCAACGATATATTTTCATTTTACAGACATCTAAACACAAAATCTTCAAACTCTACAATGTAACAAATACCATCTAACGACGTGTGCATACGAACAATAACACCATCGTGATAAGTAACATCAAACGACCTCCTGAAGACACCTAATTTACATAATCATTCTTCATCATCCCCACAAAATGTACAGACTAATTACATGTTCAATGTATGTATTCTCTTTCCTGCCTGACTCTTTAAGTACACCCCACCCATTTCCAACTACCTCATTCAAAGCTGTAATTAATCTACAAAAACACACACAACGATCAATCATACAGGAGGTGTAAAGCCGACATCATGCTGATATATTACTCTATTTCCATAGACAACTGAGACGGGCCAACAAAACAGAAAAGTCTTTGCCGTGCGTGCCTTTCATCTTTCTAATGAAAGTAGCTGCTCCGTGCACTTTTGGTGATTTGCAACTCACGTCATAAAACAATTGATTACAAAAACAAGACTAAGAGGTGGTAAAGGGAAGGACAGAACTGAAAGCAGAACGATCCAGGTAGATCATGTAACTGCCATAAATGCACGCTTCAATACATTCGTCATGCCGATTCTAGTAAATCACCTGATCACTTATGTCATTTATGGCAAAAATACACGTATTATAACATGGTTATAATAACCTAAATCAAGAGATGGGAAAAAGTGAACAAAACAGACCACTGACTATGTAACAGACTGAACTACCATTTTGTGAATAGATGCTAATGAATACAACTCTGGTGGAACTGGTAAACTGACGGCTAAACATTTGTAAGAGATGTTCAAGAAATACAGAGGATAGGAAATTAGTTTGATCTACACCGCGCTGGAAGCCGCGGTAGCACAATGGCTAGCGTGCTTGCCTGTCCACCTTGTGATCATGGGTTCGAATTCTATCAAGCGGACTTTTAAAAATGACCTGGGTTCCCTGATCGACCCAGCCTGCAATGCGTTACCAGGGAATGCTGGGAAGTGAAGTCAAGACGGTCGCAGTGTTATTTACCACATCACTCCTGAGTGATGATTGGTCTGTAAAAACATGGTGCCAGCACCAAATGCCCAATCCGCCTCAAGATGTGTAAATAGGGTAATTAACTTTTCACCCATACACCCGCACCACACAAGGACAAGATCTATGGATATATCAACAAGCTCAAGTTGACTACAGCTTTAGGTAAGTATATGCAGGTGTACGACGAAGTAGAAGTAGGAAGGCAGAAAACTGACTGATTCAGGTAGTCAAATAGCAACCAAAAACTGCTTTAATACACTTGTTGGACTAATTCTAGAGAACGCCTCGCACTGCAAGAAGAAGAAGAAGAAGAAGAAGAAGAAGAAGAAGAAGAAGAAGAAGAAGAAGAAGAAGAAGAAGAAAGAAAGAAAGAAAGAAAGAAAGAAAGAAAGAAAGAGAAGAAGAAGAAGAAGAAGAAGAAGAAGAAGAAGAAGAAGAAGAAGAAAGTTGATGTTTTTTTCTAAATAAAGTAAAACCGTAGTAAAAACCAAAAAAAAGTTACAACCAGTTCCGCCAATTTTAACCTGAATTCCGTTGCGAGGGGTGGGTGGGGGTCAAGAGAAGATAAGAGAGAGAGAGAGAGAGAGAGAGAGAGAGAGAGAGAGAGAGAGAGAGAGAGAGAGAGAGAGAGAGAGAGAGAGAGAGAGAGAGAGATTGGAAAAGGGGGGGGGGCGGGTATTATGGTGCCACGAAAAGTCAAGAGTTATCAACAAATATTAACGAGATCCATAAAGTGACACGCGCAGAATAACAGTCAAGTGGCAGATAACATCAATACCTACAACCTCATTCAGTATACAAACATGTCAGCCCAACAAACCATGCCTAATTATATGCCTAGTTGGCTTGGTATTTTACTTTTTACTACCAACAGAAGACTGCTGGCTAGATTCCGCTCCCCTAGGAACCGTAATTAGTAACCGCCTCACTAACGATTCATACCAAAAGCAACTAAACCTCCCGCCACCCCCCCACAAACACACACGCGGGGGGGGGGGGGGGGAGGGGTGAATAGGAAGACTAGTCTACTAAAACTAATATGAGAATAAGTAGGAACCAATAAAGTTGACTGAATAGCAGAGGGAATAAGAGGGATTACCACAGCCAGCTCCTGTCGGGAACAGTGACCAGAAACACGTTGGGATGATTGCTGCATCGGAGGACTTAGAACGCATGGGAATGCCCAATGTGCAGTAACGTGTCTGACATAGCATAACATAACATTCGAATATAGCAGACATTTGGAGAAAATACAACACGCTACAAACCTCTGGCCCGCTCGTTCGTTCAAGGGTCCAAACAAGTGAAAATCCGATGGCGCCAATTCTGGACTATGTGCTGAATGTTTAAAGACCTCAAATTCAACAGAACATATTGTATCCGCATTAGTCGCAACCGTATGAGGGCGGGCGTATGTCGTGTACAGCAATACTCCTTTTGTGAGAAGTCCCCACGTTTCGACCATATCCCGGGCTTCAATTTGTTTACTAGCAAAGTTACTGTATCGAGCACAAGTCACACACCCCTCCCCCCGCTCTTTCCTGAAAATGCACCAATAAAGGGCGCTTGGTATCCCATAAGATCGTCATCATGACTTTCCCAGCGGACTCCTGCGTCTTTTCTTAACCGGAGACAAAGAATGTTTCTTCTAAAATCTTTCTACCAATTCATACACTTCCTCCGGACTCAAACAACTGTCTCCATACTGATCGATCATTCTTCTGTAAATTTCACAAGATTTCACACACTCTGACCACAAACAGCGAATAATGCCTAGTTCTTCCAAGGTACACAATCGATAGTGTAGCAGCCATTTTCTCAATCACTAGTACGCATGCGCAAACTGCTCGATCCTCACGACACCAACACGGGGTATTGTTTAAGAGCTAGTTTGTGTCCTGAAATAAGAAATTCCGTTGTCCATACTCTTCCAAGCACCTTATAATACAATTTTGTTACTTAATGACTTTCTCTCGTAGTTTGTATTCTCATTAGTAATCAGTTACAAAAATAAACAACAAGATTATAATAATACTATTGAAGAATGGGAGTATACGTCATTTGAAGCATTATAGCAAGAATTTTGGATGGAAAAAAAATCTATAGAACAAGAATTTAATTTAATATTGAAGAGGATTGGTTATGTAGACAAATAATTTTTTTTTTAAATTTGCATATCCTTTTACAGGACATCGCTGTCAACAGCAGCATCTTTCACTTTCAGCTGTCTGTTGATTTCTTGGCAAGATTACGCTCAGTAGTTTGCCATTGCTTTCTGAGCGGCCGGCTCAGTTATCCCGCAAGTCACCAGCGGGGGACGAACCGCTCCCAGTTCTCGCCCGCTACGAGACTCTGCGTGATAAACTGGATTACGGAGAAAGTGGTGTAACCCCTCGGCCAGAGAGACCGGCAAATAAAATTTAGTCGAATGAAATATTATGTGCATGTAAAAAACATGAATGTCTAGAAAGTGTAACTATGGAAAGAGGTGTACCGGGGAAGCGGAAAAGAGGAAGACCGAAACGTAGACGGATTCAAGATGTGATAGATAATTTATACATGACAGTAACAGAGACAGGGCATCTGGGTTTATGGCAGAGAGACATCTCGAAAGACTGACGTGGGGGTAAAGCTCTGAGCAGATAAAACCACTGGATGATGGCGATAAAAATCCGAAAGCCAATTATGGCAAAAGCATAAAGTTGCATCATACAACACCGGCGTCTTGGCACGTGTCAAAAATGTGGATATTAACTACTTATAAACACCATGACGATGTCATAAATTCATTATACCGCTTCAATAAACAGTATCTCTCTCTCTCTCTCTCTCTCTCTCTCTCTCTCTCTCTCTCTCTCTCTCTCTCTCTCTCTCTCTCTCTCTCTCTCTCTCTCTCTCTCAACACACAAACTCACACGCACATACTGGAAAACTGTTGTGGCCAGGAATAAATCCAACACAAAAGGCACGAACAAAAACAAGAAGTGAGCACCGAGTCGCAGAAACAATAATATATCATACACAAGAAGCAACAAGAAGCCAGATTCTGATGCTCAGGTGAATGAGGGGAAACAATCCGATGAAGACATGAAATATAACAGACCGGCAAGTGGACAGCTGTACTGTGCTAAGGCCAGCTTTCTGCCTTCAAACAAGGAATGGACACATGGACATTTTAGGTATAAATGCCGTCGCGATGAAAATCTGACCGTTAATCATGGCGGTGGAAATGGGGAAGTCAGTTCGTCAATCGAAATTGCTACAAAGGGGCCATCTGTATCCTGTGATTTTTTTTTTTTTTTAAATTGTTTTCATTTGGTACTACTGTGATAATAATCAAATCCTCAACAGGATAAGACATTATCTGCCGCATTCCCATCGACAATCACATTTTCACATATAGAATCATCATTATCAAGTATTTTTTAAGTCCTTAGCTGGTAGTGAGGTTTCCTGAATATACTATTCCATTGCTGAGTCTTGTGCCATTTGTTTAGGTGGGGGGAGGGGGGGGGGAAGAGAAACACACACACACACACACACACACACACACACACACACACACACACACACACACCGGCATTGACTTAACAGATCTGCGCATGCGTGTTTCATAAATGTTATACTTAATATACCCCTTTCCCGGGAAGGTTAACCCGGTCAACAAATGCCCGCAGAAGTCGGCCTAACGGCTCAAGAACGCAGCTCTACCGTAAGCAGGCACAACGCAATCACGTCCGGAAAAAAAAAACTCCGGATGAACGCAGAAGAAGATATACCCCTTTTCCCCAGTTACCCTTTACTGCTGTCTTTCTCATTTCTTCCTGACTTAGGGTGGGACCAAGCTAACGAGTCTTCTTTTATGATTACTTTAAGATGTCCCCTTTGTTCTGTTATATGTTCAAAGCTTAATTTTTCAATGCAGATAGTTTTGTCAATTTCCAATAAACCTACTGGTACTCTAAAAACAATTGCGAATCCTGCTTGTCTTGTAACTGGCACCTTGCCGTCTTGACAGACGATAGTTTGTTACACTGTGCTTCAAAAAGGCATAATAACTACAACCCATGGCGGTAGCAAATGCGACTGATAAGGCCAATTTGCGCTGTAAATGTTCGTCCGCAGTGGATGCATGTGAACACATGATCATTTCCACCATCATGCACCATCTTACCATAGCACAAAGCCTGGGCTAAAATATAGAGACCATGTGTTGCCCATGCAGCATGATCCCTCTCTCGGCCTGCCTAATTCACTCCAGAGGAATGGTAACCGCTGCAATGTCCTAACTGTCCGCCTGTCGGAGCTTCGATCCTAGACCAGCTGCCAATCAAGGCTTAGGGCCTGGTCTGCCCTGCCATGACATTTTGTGTTTAGGTTGCATTTCCTCGCTCCAGGATAAGGATTGTACCCTCCCAATTGCGCTCTTCCGCCCGAAGCCGTTGGCATAATGTGGGGTGTCAGGTTTGGTAAGCGCCGCCCAACATTCGATGCTAACAGAAAGCAGGTAGTGCCGCCTATTGTCATATGGTAGCTCAGTCATATCTGACTAAGACCTGACTGGAAAAGCTGAATATATGGAGGCCAAAAATGCTGGAGTTGACTGCTGCTTCCTGTTAAGGATATACAAATAACTTTTTAAATATGAAGGCCAGCATGACCTAATGGAGCGCTTGCTCAACTTCAAATGTGCTGATGGTGAAGTAGTGGGTTCAATCCCTACACCGGTCAGTTGGATTCCATCCATCCATCATGTGCCATGCCGGTAAGCGTGGGCGGTCATGTTCCGCCATCTCACTCCATCACCAGAGTCGAGGATCAGTTGGGATTACAACGTAGAATTCTCGTCCTTGACTTGGAGGCGTAAATTACATGTACCTCAGAAGTCGGAGTGGGTTCGCCTGATGGTGAGGGACATTAGTAACACGGAAAGCTAATCCATACGCAAAGATCAGTGCAGTGCACTCCCCAGTAATAACAACTACCATCAGTAGCAGCGCGTGTATGGACTACACTGGAGTATAAAGCCAGCGAAAAAAAAAAAGCTGAACATGAAGCAAAGATAATCCGATATTGTAAGTGCAAATAGTCAGGTTAAAGAACAAGACATCACCATCAATCACTTCTGCGCAGAATTTTGCGACCATAAGTTTTTCTTACATTTCTTTCTATCAAAAGCCATGTGTCATGCCCCTGTTGCTATATGTGTAAATATGCATCACATCTTGAATCCATCTCCGCTGTATTCTCATGGTTATCTTTTCCAGACAGTCATGTCTTTTAACATGGCTAAAATATTTCATTTTGCTCTATTTAATTCCTTTTAACAACTAATTTCCTTCCATATTAAGTTCTTATTGAATAGATATGTTTGTTCTCTGTTTTTGCCCTATGAGTTTCTAATCATCTTCCGTAGCATTTATATTCAAAGGCGCACTTGTGTTTTTCAGCTGATTCGTTAAATATTCAAGTTTCTCACCTGCAAGTTGTCACATGATAAACTTCTCTATGTATTTGACTGCCTTGTTTTCTAGACACCTCTAAAGAAGGTAGCCTGTGAACTGATTCATTCTTGGTAAGCCATCATACTGATATATATATGGCCACAACCTTTGTCTCTGTTTAAAGACCATGTGACTACCGTCGCGAACTTTGGACCATAACCAACAACTATCCGTTAGCCAATGCATAACTGGGGAAAACCAAAGAAAGCGCTGTAGGGTTCATAGCATTTCTACAGTTGATACGACCTCAAGCATGATACTATAGAGGTAGAAGCAGTAACAGCGGCATTCCTTTGGTTTGATGTGATCACAACATTCATTACGGACTCAAGGAGTATGCTTAGTAAGGTGGAGACAGGAATGTTTCATATGGAATGGCCTTTCTCGGTTCAGAGGTTACAGACTGAGAACTGAATGGACGTTTTGCCCTGGCCATGCGGGAGTGCGGGGGAATGAACAGGCTGATGGGCTGATAGGGAATGCACCTGTGGACAAGGGAGAGGTGGTCAAACGCCAGTGGGACCATGTGGAGAAGGAGGGGGAACAGACTGAGAACCCGTATAAGGAAAGAGTGATGTTGCGGGGGATCTGCATGCAGGGGTGCTGGTATAATCTCAAAATGAGAGGGAAGAGCAGGAGAACTTTCAATTATATAGAGGTGTGAACGATTAGTAGTATGATTCTTCGCTGGCGGTTGAACGAGGGGATGGAGCACGAAAGGGAATGTCCTGAGTTAGGGGATGGAGCACGAAAGGGAATGTCCTGAGTTCAGTGATGTCGGTTCATAGCTCAACTCAACTCAACTCTAGTTAACCGCTAACTAAGTCTCGTCGAATTACGCTCACTATATAAACCCAGCAGTATGGTTTATGGAGTCTTATCTGTGCAGGCGCCGGGATGCCAGATCAGTTACAAACAGGTAATTAAGTGGCGCTGTTGTTAATCTAATCGGGCAAGTAATATATGTTCGTGAGGTAATATGGAAACGTGCCTATGTTAAAGTTAATTAATTAATGGATGGGTACATATATGCACATGCATTTCTAATCTCTACAACACATAACATTACTTGAAGAGTTCCACTTGTTCGAGGGGTCATAACGTCCACGTCACACACGCTTGTTAGTTTAGTTTAGTTTAATCGACGGATCAACATCACGGCACACGGGTGTAACCCATAAGTGCTCCGTTTTCCTCCTAACTCAAACCTGAGTCTGGAGAAACTCAGCTCAGTGCACGAACTCCGAAGCTTCGCGAGGATCCTGAAATACTTTAGGTAGATTTTTAACTCGAAATTTTGCCCGGGCAGCGCCGTTAGGCTACTCTTTTTCGATTTCCAACTGCCAAGGGATTTTTACGTGCGCTATAATACACGCGGGAGTCCGATCTCACTACCCAGAGACCAGGGGCAATTTTATTGCTAGAAGTCTACGTGAAAAAATCCCGGTCCTCACCGGGGCTTGAACCCGGGGCCTCCAGCACTCGAGGCGGACACCATACCTCTAGACCACCCATCCCCTATCACACACGTCACACATGCGTTTGATCCTGGGGGTACCCTATACAATGTCCGCGCCACACATATGTTTGATCCTGGGGGTAACCTAGCCTATGTCCGCGTCACTGGTTCCGTCGACCTGCTGCTGAGTGAGTGCGTGGCGCGACTCTGTGAGCTGTGATATTCACGTGGAATGCTTTTACATGTCCACTTTTGTTTGTACAGTGACCTGCATGTTCGGAACAATGGCTACCGGCTGTTACTGAATTGACTGACTTGCCTTTTCGGTTCACGAGTGCATTTTTCAGGAGACTAGTAGGAGTCGGCGCTGGAGCTACGGAGTTCGTGCTTAATGCGACGCTTTCGGCGGGTCGCTCTGCGGATAGAGATAGAGCCATGTGAGAAAACCCGGGTCAATGAGATCTTGCTGGTGACTGCCGATTCCATCGACGATGAACTGTAGTTTTCGAGGAGGACTTTTGTGTTGGCATTCTGGCATTATGTACAGTGTACCTGTGCGGGCTGTTGGATTGCCGAGACTCCTGTCTGTTTCACTTTTCACACTGGACAGTGGGGAGCATTTTGTGTGATATTCACTGGCACAGGAACGGAGCATAATGGGGACAACCCGTTGCCGTGAAGTTGGAACCTCGACTAACTAGCTAGCTGGCTGGCTAGCTAGCTGGCTGGCTAGCTAGCTAGCTAGCTAGCTAACTAACTAACTAACTAACTAACTATGCCCGCGTCTCACACGTGTTTGATCCTGGGGGTAACCCTATCCTATGTCCGCGTCACATACGTGTTTGATCCTGGGGGTAACCCTATCCTATGTCCGCGTCACATACGTGTTTGATCCTGGGGGTAACCTTAGCCTATACCAGCATCACATACGTGTTTGATCCTGGGGGTAACCCTATCCTATGTCCGCGCCACACACGTGTTTGATCCTGGGGGTAACCCTATCCTATGTCCGCGCCACATACGTGTTTGATCCTGGGGGTAACCCTATCCTATGTCCGCGCCACATACGTGTTTGATCCTGGGGGTAACCCTATCCTATGTCCGCGCCACACACGTGTTTGATCCTGGGGGTAACCCTATCCTATGTCCGCGCCACATACGTGTTTGATCCTGGGGGTAACCCTAGCCTATGCCAGCATCACATACGTGTTTGATCCTGGGGGTAACCTTAGCCTATGCCAGCATCACATACGTGTTTGATCCTAGGGGTAACCCTATCCTATGTCCGCGCCACATACGTATTTGATCCCGGGGGTAACCTTAGCCTATGCCAGCATCACATACGTGTTTAACCAACAGACTTCTGCACATCCTTTTCAGTTTGCATCCAACTAGATAGAAAATGCAGACAAGAAAATCCGGCTGCTGTGGAGGCTGAAGTACAAGCGTTGATTTTCGAGAATTCGCTAGACAGTGACGCGGTCATCTACACAGATGGGTCGGTCGTCCGACATGTGAGAAGCTCATGGGCCTTTACAGCTCGGGCCGGAGGGAGAATTGTGAAGGAGGACTCTGGTGCTTTCACTGAAACCACAAGTAGCCTGACCATGGAAGTCATGGCAGTAAGTAAAGCAGTAACATGGCTCGAGACACAGACATTCACTAGGGCTTGTTTCCTTAGCGACTCAATGAACATGATCAAGAGGATAGAGGAGGGGTCGATCCGAAGAGAATGGTTGCTGCCTCTGGAGCGGTCTCGGCTGGCAAAGATTAGTTTCATCTTCGTGCCAGGTCATGCGGGAGTACAAGGAAATGAGCGGGCTGACAAGCTCGCAGGTGAGGCTACTGTGGAGGGCGGACGCACCATGGACCAGGCTGACATTCTGAATGCTCTACGAGAAGTGAGACTTTTGCAAGAACCAAGTGATGACTGTGAATCTACAACAATGGCCAGACTGCGAGAGCAGCAAATTAAAAGAGGGGTGGCCAAACAAGAACACTACGCAGGAAGCCAAAGAAGATTGATAAACCAACACAGAACTGGCGTCGTTAGCCGCTACACGCTGCGGGATTTGCTGAGGAGGGGATCCGAGCACTTATGGACTGAATGGTCCGATGTGCAACGAGGATGATCTGTCGACTAACTAACTAACTAACGTGTTTGATCCCGGGGGTAACCTTAGCCTATGCCAGCATCACATACGTGTTTGATCCCGGGGGTAACCCTATCCTATGTCCGCGCCACACACGTGTTTGATCCTGGGGGTAACCCTATCCTATGTCCGCGCCACATACGTGTTTGATCCTGGGGGTAACCCTAGCCTATGCCAGCATCACATACGTGTTTGATCCTGGGGGTAACCTTAGCCTATGCCAGCATCACATACGTGTTTGATCCTAGGGGTAACCCTATCCTATGTCCGCGCCACATACGTATTTGATCCTGGGGGTAACCTTAGCCTATGCCAGCATCACATACGTGTTTGATCCTGGGGGTAACCTTAGCCTATGCCAGCATCACATACGTGTTTGATCCCGGGGGTAACCTTAGCCTATGCCAGCATCACACACGTGTTTGATCCCGGGGGTAACCCTATCCTATGTCCGCGTCACACACGTGTTTGATCCTGGGGGTAACCCTAGCCTATGCTTTGTCGTCGACGTCGCCCAAAGCATAAGAGCGCTCTAGAAAAGGGTTCATCTCTGCATTGATCAGTTGACTTCTCGTCCATAAAGCAAGGGTAAACCACTGAACGTAAACTTGCCTAGAAAATCAAGCTAGGGGTGACTGCAAGGTCCTGCAACGAACATGCATTTTAGCTTATGCACTACGTGGCAACAGTCTGGACAGCGGTATATTTTCCATAATCATAAAAAAAACCTCTTTAGGCAAATACCATAATTTTTACGGATGGCACAACGGACACAAATAAACAAACAAAGGATGCTAGAAAAAGAAAGGAAGTGGGCATAGCACCGCAAGCCACTAGAACAGAGATAGTAAACGGCCACTTTAACCAGAATGACTCAGCCTGTTATCTGTCCGAGTTATTACTGGAGCGTCTTCTGGTCCAGTGAGTTATCACACTAATGCACTCAGTCCAAGTTATGACTTAAATCCTGTATACTCCGGATAGTTATTACTTTCGCTCGGTCTCACACAGACAGTTCTTTATGTTAATACTAGTCTGCCTGGAAAAAGCAGCAATACTACCCGTTTCTTACTATTTTGAAAACGACTGACCTGATTCTACACACGGATGCCAGAAACTGTAATCCATAACCTTATTGATTTGGATTTTAGTGAAGGATCACTTTCACCGCACACCGGTATCTCCATAAGTTCCTCAGTCTTCTTTTATAGATCACACAATGGGAATCTCAGCACGGCGGGCGGGTTCAATAGCACCGACTGGGATCTAAATGTATGTTAAACCATGTTACAATAATATTTTGTGGGTGGAATTTCTAACTGTGAAATATAACCTGTCTGCTCTTTTCCATATCCAACTGCCGAGGTTTTTTTAACGTCTGCAACGTGCACACTTTTAATCGGAGTTTCTCTTTGTCTGAGAGGCATAGACGCAGAATCCACTAGCCCAGGATCAACGGATTGTGGTGTAAATCCGACAATCTATATGCAAATAATACATTTTATTTCATCTGGACCTTCGTGTACTCTGTCGGTTTAATATCGTGCTTCCCAGTATAACTAATATCCTAAAGTCTTTTAAAAACTTTTCAAAACATGGAATAATGGAAATGGAATAAAACCACATTATGACAACAATGTCCGGTTTGGTCGGGAAATGCGTGATCTGAAGGATGGGTAAAGGAAAACCACTGTCCATGGATTAAAAACCATTTATTGCAACGTTTACTGACGCAGACTTTGCGCTGGACAATAGACCAGCACTAATTCCTCATCACGAAGCAGGACGACAAGATCAAGGCGTCGTCGTTGAACGATCTAGACATCTTAGCAAAAATTCTACAATTCCAATCTTCCTATTGTTTCTCAACCCTCCGGGTGCCGAATGTCAACGCAAGCACTGTCGAACCTCCGCTACTCCTCTCTCTCTCTCTCTCTCTCTCTCTCTCTCTCTCTCTCTCTCACACACACACACACACACACACACACACACACAGACACACACACACACGAGGTCCCTGTTTAAAAGAAGAAAAAAAAATTCAAGGCAATCGAAAATCGAAAAGAGTAGGCCGGAAAGTGCACCTTGGCAAAGAAGAAAGAAAAGCTATCCATGAAGAGATAGCGCACGTTACTTGAAATGACGCACCTCCCTCGAATGAGGATAATAGAAGGAAGAAAGAAAGAAAGAAAGAAAGAAAGAAAGAAAGAAAGAAAGAAAGAAAGAAGAAGAAGGCATACCGGAAAACATCTGGGAAACACAGACGCCAGAGAGACACATTAGAATTACCACTCCAGATGATAATTGCCCTGCCGCAGTGTACTACAATTAGTGTGTTTTAAACAGGTTTTAAAAATAGTCAGCACTACACATAAAATAATAACATGGATTACTGACAGGTGGAACTGGGTAGACGTTTAACTTTTGGCTTACCTTTAGCTGCCAAGGGTAGACAACTCAACAACGGCGTTGGCATCAACAACATGAACCGCGATTTACGTTTTCTTGCGCATGGAGGGAACTGTTCGCTGGTACTATAAGTCGGTGTTCACATATATATGAAGTGTTTAACAATTCAAGCTTATGCCACTATAGCACATCAATGGCCAGAATTCAAACCTCAGCATTCTTTTTGCCGACCAATGCGCTTCTGTGATTACATTACCTCATAAAATGAATGCGGGAAAACATTCAAAGTGCCGGGGGACTGCTTGAGAACAAAACGACGAGGAGGGAAACTGGTCACACGTCTCGTTATGCAGTGGTCTAGAATATACAAAGGCCCAATACTCCATGGAGCTGCGGTGGTATTGGGTTTAACAGATAACAAGCTTGCCTTTCAAGACATTGGTCCTCATTCAATCACCATCAGTGGCAGGGCTATTTCCCCCCCCCCCCCCCCCCCCCCCAAAAAAAAAAAAAAACAGCGCTGGATTCAACACAGCCTTATAAAATATTACGGGCCAATTTTCATCAATTTTCTGGGATTGTCTAGAGGCAGAAAAGGCAGGACGACGGGAACTGATCATCAAACCTCGTACGTGGCGTCGAACATGTCTTACATTTCACACCTCAACAGCAGTATCTGCCACGGGGCTACCTTCATCTGTTATCTTGATGCTTTCGTAGAGAAAAACTGTTTGGTTAATTAACCAAACCTGGACAAGATTGATACAGGCATTGATAATGCACACTGGGAGCAAGTTGCCGCCGAACGTGTTTCATGGAGGATAAATATAAGATAGTTCACACGTTGAGCGCATGAGACGTAAAATGGTGCGTGATGGTGTACATTACCATGTGTTCTAGTGCATCCATTGTGGACGAACAAGTACAATGAAGTACAATGTAACAAACTATCATCCGTCAAGACGGCAAAGTGCCAATGTAATGGACTTTAAGCTGCATGTCGTTACAGGCGATCGTTGTCGCGAAAGACTGCGTCTTATTCTTTTATTTCTACAGCTTCCTCCATTTATTCCCTATTGTAGCATAGACTATCAACCAAGTAATGTCTAGCCATCGTATCTTTTGTTAATTCCTACAGCTCGTTCTATGTCCTCATATTATTCAGTTCGGTCTCTAATTCTCTCCTCCGTGTCTTTTTTGGTATCTCTCAATTGTATCTGCCCCGTGGGTCCCGTAAAATGAAATTCTAGTTATACCATTAGCTGGCTTTCTCGGGATGTGTCCAAGCCAGTGCCAATGTTTTTCGCTCAACTCTTGACTTGGTGGAATGTCTAGTTCTCTCCCTAAGCTCTGCACTGTGAAGGACATTTTCCTCTGAGTGCTCTGAGGACAGCACGATTTCACCTGACTTAGGAGGCTTTTGCCTGCGCCGTTACACCTTATTCGCATAATTCCAAAATGCCAATCTTATATTTCATTTCTTTTGCCATCTGTATTGTCTTTCGCAATTCATACATAGGTCTAACATTCCAGATGTCAATTCTGGAGGGTTTTCTAGGTGAAAGAAAGTAAATTTGGAAATCCGGAATCATTGAGGCTTTCTCCGCATCGCGGCATACCTTTTTCTTTCCAGAAAAAAAGTCTCCTTTGCTCTTGAATGGCTGAGTTATTCTTGAAAACCTGTGTGTGGTATTGGGAGATCAGCCAGTCCACATCGCGGCACACCTTTTCCAGAAAAATGTCATGTGCTCTTGAATGGCTGAGTTATTCATGAAAGCCTGTGTATGGTATTGGCAGATCTGCCAGCTAATGAAGCATCTGCAAAATGCCCTACTAGATGACACATGGCGCTGGGATTAAGAAAGTTGTCAATACCTCAATGAGACTCACACTCTCTGCTGTGATAAAGCCTGACCGATGACCACACAGCGGGCTCTTCGAGATAGGAAGATATTTACATTTGGTCCCCACGATGAAGGTGTAAATCCAGTTCTACAACCCTAGCACAAGGCTCCCCACGCTGATCGAAATGAGTGTGCAGCAGCTTGTCGATCGGGATGGAAACAAAACCATCTCCTTAAATACTTCATTCCCTATAAAAGTGAACATCTCGAGCGGAGGGATTCGTACAGGTGTCACATAATTTTGCTCTGTAAACTTTTTGATTTCTTTCTTGGTCAAAAGCACCGAACATCTATAGAACTATACTGCAGATACACATCTCATCATCATCATTTGCCATACAGATCGTGGGCGGTCATGTTTCGCCATCCCACACGATCACAGAGTCGTGGATCAGCTCTTGTTCTTGTCTCGACCATACCAGGTGGCCAAGCCATTCAGGTATTTACTTTTCTGCATTCCCCTTGTTCTTTTCCCCTCATTCTTGCCAGTTGTCACCAAGTTCTCCAATTTATTTCTTTTCATAACGTGTCCAAAAATGTGTGACTGTCTAAGTCTAATTTCTCTAATCAGTTTACGGATTTCACTTGTTTCGTGCAGGACTTGTTCATTGGTTTTTCTATCTGTCCATGGTATTCTTTGCATTTTTCCCAGAAACCTCATTTCCACAGTCATTAGATGTTTTTCAGCTTGTCTGCTCATTGTCCAAGCTTCACATCCACACACAAGTACATGTTCTATGTAGCACTTCAAAACCCTTCTTCTAGTTGCAAAAGACATCTGTTTATTGGTCAGTATGTTTTACATCTTGCAAAAGGCTACCTACGCCATGGCGATTCTAGTTCTAATATTTTCAAGGCATCACCCATCAGATGTTATGATTGTTCGGAGATAATTGTACCGATTCACTTGTTTAATAATATTCTCATTTACTTGTATATTGCATTCCTTCTTCCTAGTGACGACCATAAACTGTGTCTTCTTACAATTTAATTCTAACTCTGGTTTTTAACTGTGTGCAACAACCACATTAACTAAATGTTGCCGATCCTGTTCATGATACACATCTAAAGAGAGCTATTTTTATTTAATAAATCCAATTATCTTATCCTGAAATGAACATAGCACAGACTTCTGTAATCCAGAATCCAATTAGAAACCAACAATAAGGAACGAGAAGATAACTATCTAACGCTTATCCAACGAGAACATACGCCATTCACTAAATCGAACCGCTAAGAGAGACGGCGCATCTATTGATTTCCCCAGACTGCATTGATATAGTTTCTGCCTAATAATAACAATATCTTACCAAGAGCACGTCTGCTACATGACTCCATGGAGCGTGACAATATTTATGAGCTATTATTTACTCGATTCAAAGTAGTGCATATTCTGCCCGCACATAAACAATACGAAGAGCCAATGTAAGATATTTGTAAAACAGTTCCTAAATAAATTATCGATTGTTTGACGCTCACAGAAGTAGAGGAAAGAAAGAGAGACCCTCGGACACAATTGGCACCATACAAATTAAAAGCTATAGATATCCCACCCGGGATTCGAACCCGTTCCTTCAAACGACGACAGCGCCTCGCTGCAGGAACAAGTGTACTTCGATGAATGACCAACTAGACACCCAATTTTTATGTTATGCCACGCTCTGAGAAGACAAAAAACTGGAACATGTGACAACAGTAAAGATTTGCGGAAAGAGAGACAGAGGAAGACAGCGTGAACAGATTCTTGACAGTCTTGTGTCATGGCAAGGAAAGGAGTCAACACACGAATTGAACCATGATCGCCCACGCCAGCCGGCAAGGGACTGGATGATGCCGAGTATGTCCTCAAGTCTCTCCTTTTTTCCTCTTCTATAAGCGCCAAACAATACCTGCTAATTTATTCATGAACTGTCTTAGTGGTGTCAAAGGGTTCCCCAATTGATATTTATGTGTATAACATTTGTTTAAAAAAAAAAAAACCACAACAACAACCCGTTTGTTCGGTCACATCCCAAGATTATCACAAGAGAATTATAGATTCTTGACACAACGGAAGTGATTCGAGAGACCTCCTACAACTCAACAGCTATTTATTAATGGAACATGAGGCTGTGAAAATCACTACGTATGAAAACCACATAAGATTACGTACTTATCTGAAGCTCTTTGGTAAATTGTGCTTAAACAAAAGGAGGCGATGGAAGAGGATAAGCAGTAGTAGGTAGTAGGTAATAGGTAATAGGTGGTAGTAGTAGGTAATAGGTAATAGGTGGTAGTAGTAGTAGGTAATAGGTAATAGGTGGTGGTGGTGGTGGTGGTGGTGGTGGTGGTGGTGGTGGTGGTGGTAGTAGTAGTAGTAGTAGTAGTAGTAGTAGTAGTAGTAGTAGTAGTAGTAGTAGTAGTAGTAGTAGTAGAATGTGATCAACATAGAACAATTAGTATAATGAGTCACATCACAAAGATTTTGCTAAGAATTATCATGCAAAGAGTGAGGAAGAAGATACAACCTGAAATAGGGGAAGAACAATGCGGGTTTGTAGAAGGAAAGGGTACAGTAAATGCTGTGTATATGCTGCGAACAGTTCTTGAACGTGCTATAGAAGTAAACAAGGATATACATCTTTGCTTTTTTGACTATACAAAGGCTTTTGATAGCGTTATACATGTCAACATGGTGGATATGCTTGCAGATCTACAAATTGATGGGAAAGACATTAGACTTATAAAAAACATATATTGGAAACAACAAGCTGCAATAAGGATTGATAATGAAGTGGGACAGTAACAGCCAATTAAGAGAGGTGTTAGGCAGGGATATGTGATGTCTCCAAATCTTTTTTCCCTATACAGTGAAAATATTTTAAGAAATGTAGAGGATATAAATGGAATCAGCATTGGATGACGAAACATCAATAACATTAGATATGCAGATGATACAGTATTAATTGCAGACAATGCGCAGGACCTGCAACAATTAGTAGATACGGTTGTTGTACACAGTGAGCAACTGGGGTTAGAATTAAATTGTAAAAAGACTCAGGTTATGGTCGTCACTAGGAAGGAAGAAGTGCCACAATGTAATATACACGTAAATGGAAATATTCTTCAACAAGTGAATCGGTACAATAATCTTGGAACAGTCATAACATCTGATGGGAGATGCCTTGAAGAGATTAAAACAAGAATCGCCATGGCGAAAGTAGCAAGATGAAAAACATTCTGACCAATAAAATGATGTCAATTGAAACGAGAAAAAGAGTGTTGAGGGGATACATAGAGCCTGTTCTTTTGTATGGATGTGAAACTTGGACAATGAGCAGTCAAGCCGAAAAACATCTGATGGCTGCAGAAATGTGGTTTCTGAGGAAAATGCAAAGAATACCATGGACAGACAGAAAAACCAATGACCAAGTACTACAGGAGACAAATGAACATCATAAACTGATTAGAGAAATTAGACGTAGACAGTCAAAATTTTTGGACATGTTATGAGAAGAAATGGATTGGAGAACTTGGTGACAACTGGCAAGATCGAAGGGAACCGACCAAGAGGAAGACCGAGTGTCACAAAATGAAACCGTGTGTTTATCCGGTTGATTATTACAGAGGATTTTCGGATTAAGCGGACGATCGACCAGCGACATCTATTTGTACTAACAGAGTAAACACAGTTGTACAGGTTACATCGTGTCAGCCCATAAACACATTTGGTGGTGAGGGAGAAGGATATGGAATGGTTCCGTTTGTCATCTATACTACCGGACATCAGACGGAAATGGCTGCTGGGATTGTCACCACGGAACAGAAGAGTGACAAGTTTGTCAACATTTGAATGCAGATGGAAGCCGTGAGATCACAGGGGCAGATGTAAAACGGAAGTACCTAGTACGGAAAACAGTGCATCTGTCAATTCTTGGGTTCCGGAACATCAAGATGATTGGCAGCTTGGTATCGAAACTCTTTGTTGGGAGTTTACAGAAACTAGCTGGCTTGTTTTGAGAATCTAGGCAATTACTGACAACTTTGACAGGATTTAAGCCAGGAAAATAGTTCTTGACAGGGGATGATTTGCCACTGTGCCACCTGTGTGGGGGAGTAAAGGATAACGTCACGTGGACAACTTTGGTAGTTTGCCATATAAACTCGAGTTGAGATCAACTAGGGTGGACTTGAATAATGCTTTAGTTAGAGTGCCAGGGCACTGCAGTGCTTAGTGGAAATAATATCTACCGTGTGTTAATTAGTGACTTAATTTTACACGTGCCTATATGGCAGATGTAGATATGATTTCATAGGACTGCAGTAGTGCCATTTAAGGTATAACCTATTATAATATATTCGTTATAATTACTTTAGGCAGTAGCCTTGTTAAACTATAGTGTGATGATTAGCACTGTTAGTGGAAACTAGCTAGAGTAGTGAAGTGATACTTGGCTCTGTTAGCTAGAATAGATTAGTGAAGTGTTGATAAGCTTTACTAGTTGAGTAATGAAGGATAATTGGGATCTTCCCGTAGGTGTCCCTGGTGGGCGGGGTTCCGCATTCTGTTTGCTGATATTTTTTCTTTGTCATAGCCTGATTCGACTCTAGGTGGGTAGCTAATCTGCTCTATGACTAAGTCTAGTTAGCTAAAGATCATTAAGCAAGGTGATAGGCTTACACTCAGCCGAAGGGATCAGTGACTAGTACTATCACCAGATGTGTTGTTTCTATCCTAGGTTCCTTACCAGATCCAAGGAAACTCTACAAGTTTTGGGAAAGAATTAAAAAACCCATGCTGAAGAACACCAGTTCAAGAGTCAATAAAGTTGCATACAGAAACGTAACTTACGCTAGAAGGAAATTGATTCATCAAAGAGAATGATGCATACTGATGCACCACACAGCATCAGACAGTAGTAACGAACCGAGAACCGGCTAAGAGTACCTAGTGTTAGTACAGTAACAATTAACATTAGTAATTAGCACTTATGGACTGAATGGTTCGATGTGCAACGAGGATGATCTGTCGACTAACTAACTAACTAACTAACTGCGTACACACTGCAAAAGACTTGTGCAGTTTGTTTAGGAACATTAGGAACGGACATTGTGTAGAGTGCAACCGGTCCCTGATTAACTCTTAATACCACCGGTGTCTATTTCGGATGTTCATGAAATTGGATTACCAGAGGTCTACAGAGGCAAAGCATTATCCGGCAAGATGGTTCCGGCAACGGGTGAGACGTACTTGTTCTGATGTAACGTGCTGTGGTCTATCTTTGCTGTGATCAGCTGACTGAGTTGATGTCTGAGAGACAGAGTCTACACACTTTCTAGAACACGTCACACATTTTCTTCGCATACACGTCTCATACACGTTACACTTTTATTTTAATAAATTAATCTTTATTAATTTCTAGAAGCAAGAGTTGTTGAGTATGTTGCGTTGGGGAAGTATGAGAAGGGGGCATAGTACAACAGTGTGAGAGTGATAGGAAAAGGTGTCCATAGGCTGATGGAGTGTGTTGGACGGAAGCTGGTGGATTCTCCAGAATATTGAGGGGAAAAAAATAATATTATAATGTGGGTGTCGGATCTCCTCACTCCAGGGACGACACTTTAAAGGAGGACACGACATTATTGGGGGCTCGTCCGGGATATTTGGACAGTGGGATCTCTCGTAAACGGGATCTTTGGACAGCGGGATCTCCCGTAAACGGAATCCTTGGACAGCGAAATCTCCTGCAAGCAGGAACGTTTGACAGGGGGATCTTCTAACAACGGGGTCCTTTGACACGGGATCCTTAGTTATAGGAGGGAGATATCAGTTTGGAGAATCCAGCTAGAGTGAATGTGGATAGGGGTTAGGACTAATATCTTACCTGTTCACACTTCACACGTCTGCATAGGTCTGTGGTCCTGATTCTACTCTTGTCACTGAGTGAATGTACTGTGTGTGGTAATATCTAGATTTATAGTACTTGTTCATATATCGGTATAGTAATTTGCAGTTATATTGTACTAGACCTGCTAGCTTACCTCTCTGTATAATGGCCACCCCTAAACTTAGCACGTTAGAATTAAAGGCAAGGGGGGAAGAAATGGGATTGGCTGGGTCTTCTCTAACGGATTACATACAGGAAGTGGAGAGAGAGTATCGTCAAGCGGAACGGGAAGAGCGAAAGGCCTAGTTGGAATTGAGAAGGGAAGCTGAGCAAGCAGCTAGGAAATTGGAAGCTGAGCAAGCAGCTAGGAAATTTGAAGCTGAGCAAGCAGCTAGGAAATTAGAAGCTGAACAAGAAGCACAGAAAAGGGAGCACGAGTACCGGATGAGGGAACTCGAGTTGAAGAGTCAATCTAATGGAGAAACTGAGGGAGCAGTTGGAGGTTCCTCCATCCCAGGATCAACACCAGTAGGTGGACATGGGTACCATGCTATGAAGTTTCCTTTAGCGGTCTACGAGGAGGACAAAGAGAAGATTGACCAATACCTTCAACGCTTCGAGGCTATGTCAGTTGCTATGGGTCTGGAGCGTAACAAATGGAATCTTAAGCTATCCCAGGGATTACGCGGGACGGGATACGAGGTTTATACTCGCCTGCCACCAGGACATGAGAACAATTATGATGAGTTAAAGACGGCTCTGCTGAAACGATTCGAGGTTACGTCACATACCTACCGGAAAAAATTTCGAGCAGCGAAACGAGAACCGGGAGAGTTGTTTGCCGCCTACAGTTTGCGTCTTAAATCTTATCTCCATAAGTGGATGGATTTGGCTGGGTTTGCACATGACTATGAGAGTCTGGAAGAGCTCATGGTGGTCGACCAGCTGAAGAAGCAAATGTCTAAACCTCTCAGGACGTTCCTGGGAGAACAAGGAGCGGAACGTATTGACCTCGTGAATAAATTAGCAGAACGGTTCGTCGAGGTACATGGGGAGGCAGGGGAGAACCTTTCCACCAACATCAAAAGTCAAGAGAAACATGACAAGAAGAAAGCCAAAAACTCAGGAACCAAAAAGTGGGAACCTTATGTGCACAAATCAGAGGATAGTTCAGAGAAGAAGAAGGAGGGAAGCAAGAGCACCTCAAGCTCTACACCAAAACGACCGTGGTCGGAGAAGTGGTGTTCAATTTGTAAGTCACCCTCTCACAATACGAGGGACTGCAAATCGAAGGCTAAGAACCCTCACTTTGCAGCATGTCAAGTGACTTCCAAGGAGGTTGTCACGGAAAATGCCAAGGTCAACAAGGAAGCTCGCCACCAGGAGAGCTCATTCAAGTCCGACAATAGAAAATCTAGGACAGGGAAATGGTGCAACCAATGTCAGTCAAACACGCACAATGCTATTGAATGCAGGGGAAAGTCAGGAGACACTCAATTCGTCGTGTGCTCAGGGAAACCTAAGGTGGAGCCCACCGAACAGGTCGAGGCCGAGGAAGAGACTCCAGACCAGGAAAAACCACCTGTAGTGGAATTGGTAGAGGTTAACGGTCGTCAAGTGGAGTGTTTATACGACACAGGACTGGACGGGGAGGCCGTGATTTCTGCGGATCTGGTACATCCAGAACAATTCACAGGTGAAACCTTGGAGATACAGCCTGCACAGAAGAGTGCTGTAACCATGAAGTTGCCCATTGCTAATGTGGAGATTCGGTCAAGGTACGTCACCGGCACCATCAAGGCCGCTGTATTGACCGATCCCATTTTTCCAGTCATCCTAGGTTGCCGGTATGTCTTTCTGGGAATGCCCAGGGAGCCAATCCATATGGGAGCAATGCAGACCCGCTCTCAGACGAAAACGGAAGAGGCAGACGCAATTGTGACTAACCCAATGCCGGGGGAGCTACGAACTGCCCAGAGTGAGGATGATACTTTACGTCCTTGCTACAAAAAGCTGCAGAAAAGTGCTGATCCACCAGGACGGGGGCAGTACTACATGAAGAATAGGATACTCTACAGGAGAGCAGGAAGGGGAGACAACCTATACGGTCAGTTGGTCGTCCCGAAAGCTCATCGGTCCCAGATTCTTCATATGGGGCATACCATCTCCTTTAGTGGACACATGGGTATTGCCGCCACCATGCAGCGGATTTCCTGCCACTACTATTGGCCGGGAATGACAGATGATGTGCGTCGGTATGTGAAGTCATGCCCTGAGTGCCAGAGGGTGGCACCGAAACACTGGACAGCACCGGTGATGTTGGGTGAGATGCCCATCATGAACTCTCCTTTCGAGAGGGTAGCCATCGATTATCGTGGGTCCACTTCCCAGGACTAGGAAGAGGAACATGTATATACTCACAATGGTGGATTGCTGTACAATGTGGGGTGAGGCTATACCGTTGACCACGATTGACTCGAAACGAGTGGCGGACGCACTGATGGAGGCCTTTACCAGATTAGGCTTTCCGGATCAAATTCTGACGGATAATGGATCTCAGTTTTGTGGAAAACTCATGGAGGAGGTATTTAGGGTGTTTCACTCTAACCACATACATACCAGCCCTTACCACCCTCAAGCCAATGGACAAGTAGAGCGTTTCAACGGCACGTTGATGACAATGCTCAGGAAACTAGCGCAGGAAAAACCTGATAGGTGGGATGAATATATCCCAGCAGCACTCTTTGCCTATCGGGAAGTTCCTCATGGCTCAACAGGACTACCACCCGCTACGTTGCTGTTTGGTCGTCCAATCAAAGGACCGTTGGAAGCCATGTTGAGGAGTTGGACTGAAGAGGGGACGTCAGAAGAAGTGATCTCATCCTATCAATACGTGGAGGAACTGAAAGAAAAACTCCACAAGGGATGGACTCTGGCAAATCAAAACTTGAAAAAGGCCAGGAAAAGACATGCGGCTTACTACAACCGTAGGTCTAAAGAAAGATCTCTAGAGGTGGGAGATAAAGTCTTGTTGCTACTCCCAACGGGAAACAACAAACTGGAGATAGGTTGGCAAGGACCATTTCCCGTGGAAAGGGTGATATCCAGAACCAACTATCAAATCCGGATCCGGGGAAAGTCGAAGATTTTCCATATCAATCTCTTGCGGAAATACGAAGAGAGACCCGGAGACAAGGCAGCTCACCTCATGGCAATGGCAGTTGCAGTGGAGACAGAAGTGGGAACCAGCGAGGGCAGGGAATATCCCTTAGTACACCAGGAAACTTATAGGGATGTGCAAGTGAACCCTGATCTGACCTCCCAGGAGAGGGAAAGGATAACCCAGGTTCTCAAGTCTCATAAGGAGATACTGACTGATAAACCTGGACGAACGAGGTTGGTTGAGTTCGAGATGACTTTGACCACACAGGAGCCTGTTCGCCAAAAGGTTTACCCAGTGCCATTCTCTAAAGAAAAGGCCCTGGAGGAGGAAATTAAAAAAACTGCTGGAGGATGACGTGATTGCACCATCCACATCCCCATACAATGCGGGGGTAGTTTTGTTACGCAAACCAAGTGGAGAACACAGGTTGTGTATAGATTACCGACTTCTGAACAGTCATACACAGTTTCAGGTGGAACCTTTGCCGAATCCAACTCAGTTATTCGCTAGGCTCCATAAGGCTCGGTACTTTTCAAAGGTGGATCAGAGTCGGGGGTACTATCAGATACCAGTCAAACCGGAGATTCGACCACTGTTAGCTTTCAGTACACCCAGTGGACACTACGAATTCAAGGTCATGCCCTTTGGACTCAGCAATGCACCTAGTGTGTTTACACGCATGATGAGGACTTTACTAGATCCGTTACAGGATCCGTCCATCATCTCATTCATGGATGATATTCTGATTTCCAGTGACAGCTTGGATGACCACTTACAATCCTTGGAGAGAGTGTTTAATAGACTCAAGGAAGCAGGGCTTACTGCTCGTCCAACCAAGTGCATGATTGGTTACCAGACTCTGGAATTTCTAGGTCACACCATCACTCCAGGACACATTGTCCCAGAAGAGAAGAACCTGGAGAAAATCAGAAATGCACCAAGGCCAAAAACGAAGAAGGATGTGCGATCTTTTCTCTCGTTGTGTGGGTTCTACCACAAATTTATCCCACATTTCACTGAACTGGGAGCTCCGTTGACGGAAACCTTGAAAAAGGGATTCCCGGACCAAATCATTTGGACACCAGAATGTGAGAATGCCTATAGTCAGTTAAAGGAGGCCTTGGTCAGCAAACCTGTATTACAGCTCCCTGACCTTTCCAAACCATTTGTGTTGAGAACGGATGCAAGTGCGATTGGAATTGGAGCCGCTTTGTTACAGGAAGGAAAAGACGATGCTTCGGTTTTGAAACCTGTGGCATACGCAAGTAAGAAACTTCTACAGGCGGAGAGGAATTATTCAACCGTCGAGAGAGAATGCTTGTCCCTCGTATGGGCAGTGCAAAAATTTCAGCCATATTTGTATGGAGTTAAGTTTCGGGTCCAGTCAGATCATCAGCCCCTGATGTTCCTGGCTACTTCTCAGAAGCTCAACGCACGTTTGATGCGGTGGTCGTTGTTACTTCAACCGTATAATTTCACAGTAGAGTACATTCCTGGGAAGGAAAATGTTGGAGCGGATTTCTTGTCAAGACACCCAGCTCCTGAAGAAGAAGAATGAATCATCTGGATTAAACTCACGGTGGAGAAGAGTGAGATGGACTACTCTCTTAGGAGGGGGCCTATGTCACAAAATGAAACCGTGTGTTTATCCGGTTGATTATTACAGAGGATTTTCGGATTAAGCGGACGATCGACCAGCGACATCTATTTGTACTAACAGAGTAAACACAGTTGTACAGGTTACATCGTGTCAGCCCATAAACACATTTGGTGGTGAGGGAGAAGGATATGGAATGGTTCCGTTTGTCATCTATACTACCGGACATCAGACGGAAATGGCTGCTGGGATTGTCACCACGGAACAGAAGAGTGACAAGTTTGTCAACATTTGAATGCAGATGGAAGCCGTGAGATCACAGGGGCAGATGTAAAACGGAAGTACCTAGTACGGAAAACAGTGCATCTGTCAATTCTTGGTTTCCGGAACATCAAGATGATTGGCAGCTTGGTATCGAAACTCTTTGTTGGGAGTTTACAGAAACTAGCTGGCTTGTTTTGAGAATCTAGGCAATTACTGACAACTTTGACAGGATTTAAGCCAGGAAAATAGTTCTTGACAGGGGATGATTTGCCACTGTGCCACCTGTGTGGGGGAGTAAAGGATAACGTCACGTGGACAACTTTGGTAGTTTGCCATATAAACTCGAGTTGAGATCAACTAGGGTGGACTTGAATAATGCTTTAGTTAGAGTGCCAGGGCACTGCAGTGCTTAGTGGAAATAATATCTACCGTGTGTTAATTAGTGACTTAATTTTACACGTGCCTATATGGCAGATGTAGATATGATTCATAGGACTGCAGTAGTGCCATTTAAGGTATAACCTATTATAATATATTCGTTATAATTACTTTAGGCAGTAGCCTTGTTAAACTATAGTGTGATGATTAGCACTGTTAGTGGAAACTAGCTAGAGTAGTGAAGTGATACTTGGCTCTGTTAGCTAGAATAGATTAGTGAAGTGTTGATAAGCTTTACTAGTTGAGTAATGAAGGATAATTGGGATCTTCCCGTAGGTGTCCCTGGTGGGCGGGGTTCCGCATTCTGTTTGCTGATATTTTTTCTTTGTCATAGCCTGATTCGACTCTAGGTGGGTAGCTAATCTGCTCTATGACTAAGTCTAGTTAGCTAAAGATCATTAAGCAAGGTGATAGGCTTACACTCAGCCGAAGGGATCAGTGACTAGTACTATCACCAGATGTGTTGTTTCTATCCTAGGTTCCCTACCAGATCCAAGGAAACTCTACAAGTTTTGGGAAAGAATTAAAAAACCCATTCTGAAGAACACCAGTTCAAGAGTCAATAAAGTTGCATACAGAAACGTAACTTACGCTAGAAGGAAATTGATTCATCAAAGAGAATGATGCATACTGATGCACCACACAGCATCAGACAGTAGTAACGAACCGAGAACCGGCTAAGAGTACCTAGTGTTAGTACAGTAACAATTAACATTAGTAATTAGCACTTATGGACTGAATGGTTCGATGTGCAACGAGGATGATCTGTCGACTAACTAACTAACTAACTAACTGCGTACACACTGCAAAAGACTTGTGCAGTTTGTTTAGGAACATTAGGAACGGACATTGTGTAGAGTGCAACCGGTCCCTGATTAACTCTTAATACCACCGGTGTCTATTTCGGATGTTCATGAAATTGGATTACCAGAGGTCTACAGAGGCAAAGCATTATCCGGCAAGATGGTTCCGGCAACGGGTGAGACGTACTTGTTCTGACGTAACGTGCTGTGGTCTATCTTTGCTGTGATCAGCTGACTGAGTTGATGTCTGAGAGACAGAGTCTACACACTTTATAGAACACGTCACACATTTTCTTCGCATACACGTCTCATACACGTTACACTTTTATTTTAATAAATTAATCTTTATTAATTTCTAGAAGCAAGAGTTGTTGAGTATGTTGCGTTGGGGAAGTATGAGAAGGGGGCATAGTACAACAGTGTGAGAGTGATAGGAAAAGGTGTCCATAGGCTGATGGAGTGTGTTGGACGGAAGCTGGTGGATTCTCCAGAATATTGAGGGGGAAAAAAATAATATTATAATGTGGGTGTCGGATCTCCTCACTCCAGGGACGACACTTTAAAGGAGGACACGACACCGAGAGGAAAATACCTGGATGGCTTGGCCACATGGCATGGACGAGACAGGAACACTGAGCTGATCCACGACACTGGTGGTCGAGTGAAATGGCGAGTCATGACCGCCCACGCTTTCCGGCATGGCACATGATTGACTGATTGATTGAGTAGTAGTAGTAGTAGTAGTAGTAGTAGTAGTAGTAGTAGTAGTAGTAGTAGTAGTAGTAGTAGTAGTAGTAGTAGTAGTAGTAGTAGTAGTAGAAGCACCGCCGCCAGCAGCAGCAGCAGCAGCAGCAGCAGAAGAAGAAGAAGAAGAAGAAGAAGAAGAAGAAGAAGAAGAAGAAGAAGAAGAAGAAGAAGAAGAAGAAGAAGAAGAAGAAGAAGAAGAAGAAGAAGAAGAAGAAGAAGAAGGCTGAAAAAGTACAGGTATAAGCAAATATACAGATGAAAAAAGAAAAAAAATCCTTTATGAAAATCAGCAAAAATGACAAACACGTGAAGATAATGTTTGTTACGATGTCTTCCATTAGTCTCCAGCACTCAATAAACCGAAAAGGAATCTTGCTGTATAAATCGGCGACGAAATATTAAGATCTCCACAAGTTCTGGAAAAAGAAAGAAAGAATCCACAATTTCCCCACCGAAGACAGCTAAGAATAGCATATTAAGGAGAATTGAAAACACAAAACGAGGTGTTCCAATGATACTAGTTGAGATGATGTAAGGTCATTAATTCGTCAAGGCCGGAGAGCAGGTAATTGAAGCTGGTACTGAGAAGCCACGCCCGTAAGGGAAGCAAGGACTAGCAACACGGTAACCTACCTTACATGTCGTAAGAGGCGATAAAGGAGGGTTGTTGTGAGACTGGCATCTCATCCCGTAGTAAACGTTAGCTGTAACAACCATCCAACAATGAATAATTTATTGCCTGGCATATTTCGCTGCATCTCAGGCGTATACTGCAAAGTTATATAGGGTGTATTTTTAATGACTGTGCAGTGTTGGAAAATAATGCCGGTCCAAGTTTTGTATTCACCCTCTGTAAAGTTCAAGGAAAATACTAGGTAAATACACAATTTGGACGGGCAATATTTTCAAACACTGCACAGACATTAAAAATACACTCTGTATATCATACAAGTTGGATAAATGAATTACATTTTGGCCGAACTACTTAAAACACACAGTCACTGTTACTGCTCGAATGTGGAGTATTCACGTAATATGATATATAACTCTATGCTGTGTGTACCTGACAAGATGCAGTGAAATATGCCAGGCAATAAATGTGAAGACTGCTTTTTGTGGCTTCTGTGTCTAAATTAACGAATGGAATGCATTGTTTTGAGCTATGAACAGGTGGGTCCTGTCCCGAGTTGCCCGAGGGTCTGTCGTGAGTTGCCCAAGGGTCTGTCGTGAGTTGCTCGAAGGCCTGCCGTGGTTGCATGATGGCCTTTTGTGAGTTGCCTAAGGGTCTGTCGTGAGTTGCCTGAGGACCTGTCGTGAGTTGCCTGGTGTTATTTCGTGAGTTGCCCGAGGGCCTGTCGTGAGTTGCCCGAGGGCCTGTCGTGAGTTGCCCCTGAGGGCCTGTCTGAGTTGCCCGAGGGCCTATGTTCAACAGGGAGACGAGAGGCAGAAGGAGAATGGGGAAGCCTGTAAACACGGCTGGTAATGTTCATAAACCCTCTGCGTCGTTTCCTTTCCGGTTATACATTTTAACTGGCTATTACACAAGCATAGTTTTGAAAACAAGAGTTGAGTTGGGTCAAGAACCGACATAACAACACTCGGGACATTCTATAAAGTGCTCCGTTCTCGTCTTCAACAGCCAGCAAAGAGTCATAATATTGATGGTGAATCACGCCAGTAACATTATTTTAGATCCAGAGGGACCCTCCCACTTTCTTACAGATAACTTTCCTTGGCACTAAACAAGATGAATTTTACTACCAGGGTTTACTCCAATGGCGGTCTATCGGCAAGAATGCTGGAATGCACTGACAGAGCGGCAAGTGCGCGAAGAATTTCGAATTTCATAATTGATGCCATGGACATAAAGTGCGCCGTGTAACACGCACCACCAAATAGTAATGGAGCGTTGTATTACTGACTTATTGGCACAATACACGCCACAATATCCCGCAAGTCAGCCCGTCTCTTTTAGATACCGAAAACAAGGGGTTGGCTGCTGCCGAGCTATTACTGGAGGAAAACAAAGCAACAAAGCTTCAACAATTACTACTCTTCGGATACCGCGATCATCATCATCATGTGCCATGCCGATAGGTGGGCGGTCATGTTTCGCCATTTTACATGATCACCAGAGTCGTGGATCAGCTCCCTGTTCTTGTCTCGACCATGCCACGTGGCCAAGCCATCCAGGTATTTACTTCTCCACTTTCCCCTTGTCTCCCCGCCACCCCATTCCAATCGTGCCAGTTGTCACCAAGTTCTCTAGTTTATATCTTCTCATAACGTGAAAAAAATGACTATCTGCGTATATTTTCTCTAATCTGTTTACGGTTTTCATTTGCGGTTTGTAGGACTTGCTCATTGGTTTTTCTGTCTGTCCATGATATTCTTTGCATTTTCCTCACAAACCACATCCCCATTGCCATTATATGTCTTCAGCTTGTTTGATCATTGTCCACGTTTCACATCCATAAAAAAGTAACAGGTTTTGTAACACTTCACACTTTTTTCTCGTTGACATCTTTTTTATTAATCATGTTTCGTAATTTAACAGATGCCACGATAAGTATTTTTATTTTCTTTCTTTCTTTAAAAAAAAATGTATTTTGTTGTCTTGTTCTTTGAAAATGACATTGGTCGAAACGCTGGCCTTTAACTCTGTGTGTGTTTATCCATTCGACGAGCTTTTCCAGTCATAATTTAGTGTTTTCATTCGAACTTCTGCCTCTAACAGGCTGGGTTGCAGTATTCCAAAATGACTATCTAGGCTTATATGATAAGCCACAAATATAACGGCAAGTAACTCGGGCTGGCAAGAACCAGCATTAGTCTGCCAAGAGAAATGTAGCTGACGTATGTGCGCGAGTGGGAAGCTGCATCCAGGCGTCTGTCACGGAGATGAAATTAACCGTTAGAAGGTGTCAAAATGCGGGAAAGATGATCAAGAATGAAGCTAATCAAAGCGTTAGCTGGAGGGTGCGTCATTCTATTTCGGAAGCAAATAGGGTCGGGTTTAAAAGGTAAGCGCAACAGTCACTTTCAGGTGAACCCGATAACTTAACACGTCAGAGTACAGTTTCCGATAACTTAACACGTCAGTGTACAGTTTGGAACTGATAATCTTACGCTAGCCGCTGCTAATATAATGGCTATTTGACACTAGAATCAACATGTCACGAACGAAATTCGTTTCTTTCTCCAAACACAAATATTTATATCATACTGTACCTCATGGCTAGAATTAGGATATTTATGTACATTGTACTTTTGTTTGTACCTTTGTTTCCTAGAAACAGAAAATGGCTCAACAAACAAGATCAGTTGCAAGACCGCGAAGAAGGAAGAAATGTACCTCACACAATTAACATGAGAATGCCCTGAAGCGTTTCGGTAAGGTTACCTGCATCAATTGTAATAGTTGTATTCGTATCTTTACCGATGTTGTTGGTTATGTGTGTCACAATTTTGCTAGCCTGATAAGCAATTTCCAATTGCCTAAATCCTGATGTAGTCAAAATATATCAGTTTACTTTCTAACACTCAAAATACACGGATGATTAGAAAAGGAAGAAATTGTGTTTTAGGAGGGAAGGTCGTTAAGTCACCGGAATTTCATTATGAAGTGCACGGAAAAGTATGGACAACGGAAGATATTATTTAGGGACATAAACTGGCTCTTAAGCAAATCCGCCATGGTACAGGGACCTTTTTATCTGTACAATTGTCAATAGTGCTGATTAAGGCGTGGACGATTGTGTTTCTACCCAAATCTCCCGAGCTGGCACAACGTGTTCTAGCTTCCATCTTCTCATAATGTCGTCAACCAACCAAAGAATGACGATTGCCTCTTTCTGTTGTGTATGCTGTCTTAGTGTCTTTCATAACGTTTTTTTTTTTTTTGCAGGACGTTGCAGTCAACATCAGCATTTTCCAGCTGCTGTTGCATGTGCTAGGCAAGATCACGCTCAGTAGTTTGCCACTGCTTTCTGAGCGACCGGCTCCCATATCCTGTAAGTTACCAACGCGGCGAGAACCGCTACCGTTTCTCGCGCAGGTTACGTTACTCACGAGAATATACGGGATTACGGAGAAAGACGTTAACCCCTAGTCGCTTCAAGGAATTTCAGAATTCTTCTGTAAAACCATATCTCTGAAGCTTCTAGTAATTTCTTTGTTTATTAATTATTGTCCAGGATTCACCATCATACATTGAAACTGGTTCTATGCAAGCATTCTTTTTCTAACCTCCAAGGACAATGATTTATTGCATAAGATGTTCTCCTTTAAGTTCAACTGCAGCTATGCAAATATACTATTTTCTACATATCTGTTTCTATATCCAGGGATAAAAACGGAACGACAAAGTAAGCAACGTATTTGTGCTGTAAGTACTGCAAACAGAAGAGAGGCGATTCTTAAAATGCACACCCAGAGAGAGGCAAACGATATCCAGTGATGGGGATTTTCACAACTGAATACGTGAGTAAATAGATGCCGCGACCTCAGACGCCGAAGCTGTATCTCCCAACTTGCCGTGGCACCTCGCCAAGTAATAATAGCTAATGTGGATGTTCGTGAACCATCTTCTATCGGCTTAGAGTTGATGTGGCGTTCTGGTACACTTACTCTTACAGCCCAACGACAGCATTGCCTGGCTATGATGTTTTCAGATTCGTTGTGCGAGCAGCTGTCATTTGTTCTTTTCTAGTTCTACTGCATTTTAGTACGACTTCGGATACTTAACTTATTGTATCTCCTGTAGTTTAAAAACAAAATAATTAATACACCATTGTGAAGCTTGCGGATAGAACTAGATAAATAAGTGAAAAAAAGAGGTGAAGAAAAGACCTGACAATGGATAGTAAATACACCGAGACTTATTGGGAATATGATAACTAAAATATCCTTGGTTGGAATCCACAGGGCAAAAGAAATGGAGCAAGCCCTGCAATCACACGGAAGCGAGAAGCAGAAACAGAAAATGAATAACATGGGAGGACGTGGACGGAGCCGCATGGGAAAGCTAAGGAGAGGATGCCTTGGCGTGAGTTCGATGAGGGCCTATTCCTCAATGGGGGATAAAGAGCGGAAGAAGAAGAAGCTGCTACGCATAAACTCTTAAAAATGAGTACACAGCCACCCCCCCCCCCCTCACCCGTTTCTTTTATTAACTAACTTCTTGAAGACCTGTCGGGGCACTGATTACTGAATATGACGTCACCATGTATCTTTCCTCCTATTTATTTGTTCTCTGTATCCGCATTTCCATACCCGCAACTGAGCAAATCAGTGGGTCATCGGCGGATCTACGAAGTTCGTGCTTTGTGCGATGATCTCCACAGAGAAAGAGAGAGAGAGATGGGGTCAAGAAGGGGGAGGGAAGGAGAGGACGAGAGAGAGAGAGAGAGAGAGAGAGACGCAGACAGACAGAGAGAGATGGGGTCAAGAAGGGGGAGGGAAGGAGAGGACGAGAAAAACAGAGAGAGAGAGACGCAGAGAGAGAGAGAGAGAGAGAGATGGGGTCAAGAAGGGGGAGGTAAGGAGAGGACGAGAGATAGACACATAGAGAGACGGAGAGAGACGGAGAGAGAGAGAGAGAGAGAGAGAGAGAGAGAGAGAGAGAGAGAGAGAGAGAGAGAGAGAGAGGAGACGTGTGTGTCTGAAGATAGAAATAGGCTGTGTTCCCTTGATAAGACACTCCATATAGCCGGTTTTAAATGTTTTTACAGCAGGCGACACCTGGGAATGGCGATTCTGATTCGAGACAGTATAGTGGTTTCAGAGATGGACATGTCCACGTGGGACAGTGACGAGACACAATTACAGGTTGTGAGAGTTCACTCTGGTCTACCATTCGTGTTGGTGAATGTGTTTGTCTGTAACGCGAGTGTGGATTCCCATAGATGGCAGTGTTTGAGTGACATATTGTGTTAGGAGAGGAATGTCATTTTCTGTGGCGATTTCAACGCTAAGGGCAAATCATGGGGTAACATTTCTTCCAACACACAGGGGGAGGAGCTCGAGGCGGCACTTGAAACCAGTGACCTTGTGTGTATCAACAGTGGCTGTGTCACCAGGACAGCAAGTCGTCCAGGTGACGAGAACAGTGTTATTGACCTGGCGCTGGTGTCTCCGTCACTCACTACAGTGTGTAGATGGGGTGTCCCTAGGGCACCATGGCAGCGACCACCACCCTTGCAGCATATTGGTGTAAGACGGCAGAACCAGGCAGCACAAGTCAACGGTCAAGACCTTTAAGTATGATAGTTCAGGGCAAGATGTGGTGAGTAAAATAAGGCGTGACAAGCGCAGGAATCATCATGGCAGGGAAAAAGAAAGCTGGGAACAGCCACCTTGGTGGAATTGTTAGGTGGAGAAGGCCTGGGTGGATAAGCGTGGTGCTGTAAGGAAATGGCAAAACGCCAAGAAGAACAGAGCTGCCCATCCCTAGTCTTATTGTGCAACTGGAAAGAAAGATTGGCACCAAAGTTAGCTATTTAAAAAAAAACTAGTTAAAGTGGTTAAAAGTGAAAAGTTGGCAGAGTTGTGTCAAAGAATAAGCACAGACAAGACACTGAAATTGTTCCGGCGACTACATAAAAGTATGAATGGGGTAGTTAAGAATAAGAATTTTCCTGACTTCCAAAGCGCTGACCTTATCTGGCAGAGGTCTGACGAGAATAAGGGCAAAGCCCTTTTCGAATGCTATTTAGAGCAGAGCAACCAGACGGACATGAGAGTAGAAATTTTACCACAGCGGTTACCTCAGAAAAAAGAAAATCCTAACCTGCACAGTATGCGGCGACTGCCCTAGACAGGCGGCCTTAATTCCTCAGGCTCAAGACCCCTCTGCCATACACCGCAAGGTACTCTAATGGCAGTAAATGACGATTACCTCAGATAGGTGTAAGGCCCAGAACATTGCAGCTGAAGACACAGTGGCACCTGGGAGGGTACCGTCCAAATAGAGAAAACTGGACCAACGCAGCAGTTTTTGCCCATGATGTCTATGGAAATTTCCACTCAAGCACTGAAACATGTGCTGCGGCGATTGATCTTGAGGATGCGTACAACAGAGTACCATTGGATTTCTTAATGTTTCAGCTTCTTGAATTCAAGATCTCCCCCGACGTGTCTCCACCTTGCCGCGGTGGGGGAGCTTGAGTGTCCCACTGACCCCAAGCGCTGTGCCAATGGATATAAACTACATATTGGAAGCTCTTGGGATAGGGACCAGACAGAGAGACACAACCTGCTGCTCTGCAGGTAAACTGAGGATAGCAGTCAAAATTTAAACTCAGGCGCACGAAGCCACAAACTTGGTCCAGACACTTACACAAAGGCCTCCATCTGAGAGATGTAGCTGAACGCCTCTAAGCTACTACCCTTGTATGAGAGAGCCGATACTCACTTATCAAAAAATGGAGGTGAGATGCTGAGCACGCTACATACCCAGTTCAGATACATGTCCGAAGGCTCTCAGCTGGGGGATATGAGTGATTCCCGGATGAGAGGGCCTGGCCGTTTCTCGCTCACTGCTGTACGGAGGCAAGGTGCTGAGCCGGCAGCACATGAAGCCTACCTCGTGAGCGAGTACTAAAAGGTTGAAGAAGTGCCCCAGTTGAATGAAATGGTTACGAAAACTGTATCTAACTCATAAGAGAGTGTAGACTAAGGTGGAAAACGTCTCAATAACACGAAATGGAACGCACGGCTAGCGAATCCATTGCGTAGTCCGTAGTCCGAAGCGAAAGCTTACCTAGTGGATGTCGCAGACTGACCGTTCCGGGTGTGTGCTTGAGCGACCAGTGGTAAGCGAGATGCCCAACACATGGAAGTGAGGAATTAAAGCAGCCATGAGCAAGACGAGGCAACTGCTCGGGTGAGCCCAGTCTCAGAGCAATATGTGCCGGCTCTGCAATTATGGAAGCCTCCTTGGATAGCGAGGGAATGCCCATGGTCTGCCCCTGCTTTCCCTTGAGGACTGACCGTGATGTCATTGACGTTCTATCTTGACCAGCTGAGATGTGGGCGACATCACAACAATAAATCTAACGTGCCTCGAAACCCGAGGAAGGCTAACCTCATTAAAAAATGCCCGCCGAAGCCGGAAGTGCTGTCCTACGGGTGACAAAATAAAAATTGGCACTACGCATTTACGTCCGAGTGAAATGTCTCATCCGAATGTCTCTCATGCTAGGAACAGCTCTGACTACCTAGTTTCCGAATGCCGCTCTTGTTCGGAACAGCTCTGACTAGGTAGTTTTCCGAATGTCCGTCGTGCCCGGAACAGCTCTGACGAGCACAACGACAAGCACATGTCCGTGTCGTAAACTCGCTGAGTGGATACCGTCTGCAGATCTGTCTGGTTTGTGTGGGAACGGCCCGGGGCGAACGAAATGCCCAATAGATTGAAGTGAGGAATTAAAGCAGCCATGAGCAGGACGTGAAGAGTTCCTCGGTGAGCCCAGCACTAGAGCGCTATGTGTCGGCTCTGCAATTATGGAAGCCACCAAGGATGGCGGAAAATGCTATGGACTGTCCCTGCCTTCCTTTGAGGGATATGACCTTGAAGTCTTCGACTGTTTCAACTTGACCAGCTGGGAGGTGGACGGTACCACAAAAGTGAGAGTCTCCCAGGAATGCTAACCTGGTCGAAAATGCACGCAAAAGCCGGATGTGTTGACCTAAGGGTTTCGACTCAAGTTTGCCTAACGCACACCGCAATCACATCTGAAAAAACACTCCGGATGAACGCAAAGAAGAAGAAGAAGAAGAAGAAGAAGAATTCAAGATAAGTCCATTCCTTCTTAGTTGGATCGCCGCAGCTCTCTTGCAACGGAAAGTAGTTTTTAGATGTGGTAGATGGACCTCTGAACCAACAAAAATATATCCGGGCTTGCCACAGGGATCACCATTATCTCCGGTGCTGTTTAACGCCTACACTGTGAGAATTACCGGCGATCAGATCAGAGGACCAGGGAGGACAGTGTCTTCTTCTTCTTCTTCTTCGTTCATCCGGAGTTTTTTTTTCGGACGTGATTGCGTTGTGCCTGTCCACAGCAGAGCTGCGTTCTTGCGCCGTTAGGCCGACACATCCGACTTCTGCGGGCATTTGTTGACCGGGTTAACCTTCCCGGGGCCCGGACAGTGTCTTATACCGACGATATGTTAGTGTACCGGCAGGGTAAGGATAGAGATCAGGTGGCTGTGGATCTACAAACAGAACGTAATTGCATAAGAACTTGGTGTGTGGAATCTTGGGCAATGGTCAACGCAACGAAGGCAGCAGTGACATGGTTCTCTTTGAATAACCATATTGTCAACACTCCAACACCAACTGTAAATTTGTGTTCAGAGACAGTGGAAAGAAAGCAGGCAATGAACTACCTGGGGATACGTTTTAATTGAAGTCGTGCGTATCATGAGCACATAGACCGGGTGATAACAAAGGCCAAGCGAGGTTTAGCTGCGATGCGGGTGATGGCGGCGGCAAAGTGTGAGCAGCGCCATTTATGTCTCCTGTACGAGGGTCTGGTCCTTTCTGTTTTGGAGTATGCCATGGCGATCCTGACTATCAACCGTATGCACAGGATACAGAACGAAGCTATGCGTATTATTCTTGGATGTACAACAGACACGGCATGCAGGGCGATGCGCTACCTTCTTGAATTTCCAACCATTTGGACAGAATACAAATTTGCAGTGCACGTGCCTACCCCAGAGTCAACGCAAACACACACCGTCCACTGCACAGTGAAATTAAGAAGGCAACGGGCAGCAGGTTAAAAAGAGGAAAGTCGTGGATGGGTCAAGCCGAAGACATTCTTCAACAGGTGTGTTCACTTGAGGACTTAGAACCTGGCGAAGAGTGGGTACAAGTGCCAACAGATATCTGTACGTCCTTTTCAGTTTGCATCCAACTAGACAGAAAATGCAGACAAGAAAATCCGGCTGCTGTGGAGGCGGAAATACAGGCTTTGATCTTCGAGAATTCTTTGGAGGGTGATGCTGTCATTTACACAGATAAGTCGGTCGTTCGACAGGTGAGAAGTTCATGGTCCTTTACGGCTCAGGCCGGAGGGAGAATTGTGAAGGAAGATTCTGGTGCTTTTGCTTTGACCACAAGTAGACTGACTATGAAAGTCATGGCAGTAAGTAAGGCAGTAAGGGAGTAAACCCTGAGGACAAATCCGGAGATGGAGTCCCTAAGGCAGTTCCATGTTGTAAACAACATAGTTCTGGCAACTCCTGCGACGGCACCGATGCCAAGTTGCATTGGCTACTGCCTTTCCCTTGGTCAACATCGGCGACGTGGAGAGGGGGAACCTGCTACTGGGCAACAGCTGGTTCTCCGATTTCCATTGCCCAGGCTTGTGCCCTGAAGAGGTAACTTCAGCACCGCGTAAAGCGGTGACACAACACGGGAAGTAGCATTTGCCGGTTATAAGTCTTAATGCTCGATTGGCGTAGAGCAAGGCGCCAGGGGCTACTTCCGACGGTGGGAGAGATCATCGTATCTCACTAGACAGCTACCGCCCGCCTAAGCTGGGCAGCCCCCAGTCAATAAGGTGGTGTCTCGCCACGGTTCATCTGCTCCTGAGGGTGTGTGGAGCTTAGGGGGAAATCCTGACACATGGACCGCAATCTATACACCTAACAGCAAGAAAAAAACAAAACAACCGGCCCTAAGGCTGGGAACATGGAACGTAAGAACCATGGCCCCTGGCATCTCAGACGATCTAAATGAGATTGTGGATGCCCGCAAAACTGCAGTGATAAACAACGAACTGCTAAGACTGGGGATAGACATTGTCGCCCTGCAAGAGACCAGACTCCAAGAATCTGGAAGTATCAAGGAGAGGGGACTTCACTTTCTACTGGCATGGCAAGCCGTGCGGAGAGACCAGGGAGCATGGAGTTGGCTTCGCTATCAGAAACAAGCTGCTCAATTCCATCATACCACCAAGTGATGGCACTGAAAGAATATTGAAGCTCCAACTCCAGACAGAGGCAGGCCCAGTTAGTATTATAAGCGTTTACGCCCCAACACTAACTGCAGCATCAGAATCTAAAGACAAGTTCTATGACGACCTTAGCAAAGAAGTCAGTGAAACACCAGAGAAACAACATCTTTTTATCCTGGGGGATTTCAATGCCAGGGTTGGCTCCGACCACGAATCTTGGCCTTCATGTCTAGGAAAGTTTGGCGTTGGGAAGATCAATGACAATGGACAACGTCTCTTGGAATTCTGCAGCCACCATAATCTGTGCGTGACCAACACCTTCTTTGACACGAAACCTCAACACAAGGTGTCATGGAGGCACCCCAGATCAAAGAACTGGCACCAACTCGACCTGGTGCTCACTAAACGCAGCAACCTCCGCAATGTACGGATGACTCGCAGCTATCATGGTGCTGACTGCGACACCGACCATTCACTCGTCTCCAGCAAGGTGAAGATAAAGCCCAAGAGAATCTACAGAAGCCGAACAGAAGGAAGACCATGCATTGACACCAGTGGCACCCAAAATAAAGAGAAGGTCAACAAATTCATGCAGGCTCTAGCGGATACTCTGCCCGGTCCCACAGACGGAGATTCCACCGAGAGAAGGAGTCATTTTCGCGACACCATCTACAATACAGCACTATCAACATTTGGCAAGAAGCAAACTAAGTCAACCGACTGGTTTGAAGCACACTCTGAAGAGATGCTCCCAGTCCTGGAGATAAAGAGACATGCATTCTCGATGTATAAAACATCACCTTCAGAGAAAACACTGCAGGCATTGCGAACGGCCAGAAATAGAGTACAACAGATGGCAAGAAGATGTGCGAACAGGTACTGGCTACAGCTCTCTGCTCAAATTCAAACTTGTGCAGACACTGGAAATATAAGAGGATGTATGAGGGCATCAAGCAAGCTGTCGGTCCATCAACAAATAAGATGGCCCCTTTACGATCAACTGAGGGGGTAATCATAAAAGATCGAGCGAAACAAATGGATCGCTGGGTAGAACACTACTCAGAGCTATACTCAGTGGATAACACTGTCAGCGAAGAAGCTCTGGAAGCCATCGATCAACAGTCCGCCATGCATGCCTTGGATAACGAACCTTGCCTCACAGAAATCAGCGAAGCACTAGACTCTCTCAAATCCGGCAAGGCACCTGGAAAAGATAGTATTCCACCTGAAATTTTAAAATGTAGCAAAGAAACAATCATCCCAGAACTGTATGCAATATTACAGCTCTGCTGGAGAGAAAAATCAATACCACAAGATATGAAAGACGCAAACATCGTTACCCTTTATAAAAACAAAGGCGACAGAAGCGACTGCAACAACTATCGCGGCATTTCCCTTCTCAGCATTACAGGCAAGATTTTTGCCAGAGTAATCCTTAAAAGATTACACATTCTTGCTGAAAGAATCTACCCCGAATCGCAGTGCGGATTTAGACCCAACAGGTCCACCATCGATATGATTTTCTCACTCCGGCAGCTCCAAGAGAAGTGCAGAGAACAGAGGAAGCCATTATATATAGCCTTCATCGACCTCACAAAGGCATTTGACCTCGTGAGCAGAAGCGGCCTTTTTAAGGTCCTTGAAAAGGTTGGATGTCCACCCACCCTTCTTAGTCTCGTGAAATCATTCCACGAAAACATGCAGGGGACCATTTTATTTGACGGCTCAACATCCCAGTCATTCAGCATCAGCAGCGGAGTAAAGCAGGGATGCGTGCTTGCTCCTACACTCTTTGGTATCTTCTTTGCTGTTCTCTTAAGGCAAGCATTTGGGACTGCCACTGAAGGCATATACCTCCACACAAGATCTGATGGCAAACTTTTTAACCCATCAAGACTCAAGGCAAAGACCAAAATAAGACCAAGATGCGTAAGAGAACTACTTTTTGCAGATGATGCAGCACTGACTACTCATACAGCAGAAGATCTCCAAAGGCTCATAGATCGTTTTGCAGCTGCCTGCAAAGACTTTGGGCTCACCATTAGCCTAAATAAAACACAGGTGATGGAACAAGATGCTGATGCGCCTCCGTCAATCAAAATCTCTAATTATGAATTGAAAGTCGTCCACGATTTTGTGTATCTGGGATCTGGCATCTTTCATTAGAGACAGAAATCGACAGACGCATTGGAAAGGCAGCCACAACATTTTCCAGGCTAGCTAAAAGAGTTTGGGAGAATAATAGACTAACAGAGGGTACAAAAGCTCAAGTATATAAAGCTTGTGTTGTTAGCACACTACTCTACGGGTCTGAATCCTGGACCCTGTACTCAAGACAGGAAAGGAAGTTGAATTCCTTCCACATAAGATGTCTGAGACGTATCCTGGGCATAACATGGAAAGACCACATAACAAACAAACAGGTGCTTGAAAGAGCAGATATTACCACAGTGCACACCCTCCTCAAGCAGAGACGCCTCCGGTGGTTGGGCCACGTATCTCGAATGGAGGACGAACGTATTCCCAAAGATCTCCTTTACGGAGAACTAGCCACAGGAAAGAGGCCAACCGGAAGACCCCAAATGCGATATAGGGATGTGTGTAAACAAGATATGAAAACCATTGGAATAGATCCAGACACGTGGGAGAGAGTTGCAACAGACAGATGCTCCTGGAGAAGAGATGTACGAAACGGACTGGTGCTCTTTGAGCGCAATCAGATCCAAAAAACTGAGGAGAGACGGCACAGGCTCAAAGAGCAGTCACTTACTGCGGGACTTGCCTCGTCTCACAGATGCGGAAACTGTGACAGAGATTGTCATTCTCGAATTGGACTATACAGTCACCAGCGGTGCTGCCAGGCACCTCCCAAGCGGCACAACTCTATAGTCCTTCAGGACTGAAAGAGGCCTACTAAGTAAGGCAGTAAATAACATGGCTCGAGACACAGACATTCACTAGGGCATGTTTCCTTAGTGACTCAATGAGCATGCTCAGGAGGATAGAGATGGGGTGGGTCTAAAGAGAGTGGCTGCTGCCTCTGGAGCGGTCTCGGTTTGCAAAGATTAGTTTCGTTTTCGTGCCAGGACATGCGAGTGTACAAGGAAATGAGCGGGCTGACAAGCTTGCGGGTAAGGCTACTGTGTAAGGCGGGTAAGGCTACTGTGTAAGGCGGACGAGCAATGAACCAAGCTGACATTCTGAATGCTCTATGAGAAGTAAGACTTTTACGATAACCAAGTGATGACTATGAATCTACAACCATGGTCAGACTGCAAAAACATCAAATTAAAAGAGGTGTGACCAAACAAGAACATTTTGCGGGAAGCCAAAGAAGATTAATAAACCAACACAGAACTGGTGTAGTCAGTTGCTACACGCTGCGGGATTTGCCGAGGTGGGGATCCGAGCACTTATGGACTGAATGGTTCGATGTGCAATGAGGATAATCTGTCGACTAACTAACTAGCTAGCTAAATAACTAACTAACTGTTCCTAAACAGTTGTTATGTTTGCTTGTATGATTGTGACAACTGCCCGCTGCGCGGCGAAGGAGTTAAGGACACAGTTCATAATTCCGAATTCCTGCGTTTGAAACACAGTTGTATGCGATTTGGCAGCAGACCACCTTATTTTTCGTTCTTTATGAAATGGAATGGGCGCCGGTCGCTAAGAAAGCAAAGGCAAACTACCGAACGTAAACTTGCCCAGGAATCACGAACAGCCTAAAAGATTTTGAGGTTGACTGCTACGTCCTGTAAGGGATATGCAACAACTGTTTAATTGTTACCACACATGTTATCATTGTCGCCTGTGTGTCACCAAAACCCTTTCATGAAGCAAAGAACAGTAAAACTGTTACCTATCACGCATTTCGTAAAAGGCTAGTAAGAAGGGTTGGACTTGCGGCTGGTTTCTCCATCTCGCAGTAAACTTTAGCTGTTGGGAGGATGTGGGACCAACACAATATAACTCTGCAGAATGCACCTGACGGATGCAGCGAAATATCATCATCATCATGTGCTATGCCGATAAGTATGGGCGATCATGTTTCGCCATCTCACACGATCACTAGAGGAGTGGATCAGTTCAGTGTTCTTGTCTCCACAATACCACGTGACTAAGCCATCCAGATTTCTCCGCAATCCCTTATTATTTTCCCCTCGATTTACTCAAAATCTGGCAACATATGCCAGACAATAAATCATACAACATATTGTTTGTGGCTTGTATGTTAACATTCACATTGTTGTGAATTTGTGAAACACGCTATAAACCTCCTTGACTGCACACCTGCAGATCATTCAACAATTAACATTCTGTTCAGGTTTCTGAAGCACATGACGAAAACACATTAATAAAACTGAGTTCAGCAGGATCAAATAGGCCTATAATTTCTTAACAAGTTTTTAACTCTCCTGCAGACACTTCAGGTGTTAAAACGCCACTAAAGATTGATCTAGTGCATCTGAAGGAACGTCGGGGTCTACAACTGCTTGTGGGATAACTGCGTTAGGAAGTTATGGACTGTAAAAATAGTAACTTGATTGATGATAATCTACAACATCATGAATACTACAGATATGATCGAGAGTGCGCACGTGCGCACGGGAAACGTATTGAAGGCCAAAAAGTGCAAAGACTGTAAGTGAACAAAAATGTTAACTTGGTTGCGAAATTTTAACAAAAAGCTATCATTAAGTATACGTAACCAATGTGTGTTCTAGTCTGCCTAGACGGGTGGTCCCTGACAGAAGCAGCGTTTTATTTTCACGTACAGCAGTTAACACATCCTCATAAAAATGGGTACCAGACAATTTCTAGAATTTTCTGGGGGGGGGGGGGGGGGGGGGGGGGGGGGGGGGGGGGGGGGGGGGGGGGAGAGGTGGCGAGGAAGGCAACTGACTAGCTTAGCTCATATGTCGTGGCCTAGAACATGTGAAGAATCTAACACTTCACACCAACCGGCAATATCTATTAATACTATTATCTGATATGGGACCACCTTTAGCTTTATCCAATGCTTACCCATTTTTACACTCTTCTGTCTATCTACTTGTCTTTCTACCTTTCTTTCTTTAAGTTCCTTATCAACTGGCGAGGGAGAGTGATTCACTACAATATTTTTTTCTCAAGTACTGTGTATCAATCGTTGTGCTATATCTCAAAGCCACGATGAAACATCGTATAACTTGTTTTGTGCCGCCCTTCTTCCCTGCCCCCCCCCCCCCCCAGAAGCCTTCCAGTTGTGTCACAGTTGTTAATTTGACATGGGATGTTAGCATTGACCGATCCCATCTCAAGACTGTTTATGACTTTTCTTTGTATATTGGCTGCTATATTGAACATCTTTTCTCGTTTTGCCTTTCTGGCGTATTTTCAACAGACAGCTGAAAGGGATAATAAGGACAACACAACTAGGAAGAATAATACCACCATTAGTATAAAATAGTAACGACGCATGTTTACAAACACAAGGTTAGTGGTTCAGATAACAAGTAGACGAAAGTCTCATTACTGGATCCGACCAGGCGTTCTGTGGAACAGATGCGCTCTGTGTTCTGACAGAAAAGGTCAATCTTCGGTAAAGATAAAACAACAAAGAATATCATTCAACAACTGAAAGTAGATTGCCAAATAGGACACCTTCCTCCGTCAGGTACAGGCTAGCAAGGGTTTGTAAGTAAGTAGTGACAAGCTGTCTAAATACTCTGTGTTTTGCATTTAACTCTCAATTTACGTGGAGATTTTGACAGCATTTTCTCTTAGACTAAATTGCTACAACTAAAATGTTAATTATTTTTAAGTATTTTTTTTTTTTCTGTCAAAACTTATTTGATGTGCCTATAAAAGAAATTCCGTTAAAATGATGTTTATCATCATATAGCTACTTTTCCTGTGCAGAACGTTCCCCCCCCCCCCCCCCTTAAGCCTTTCGAAATGTCTCTCCATCATAAGCCAGATGTCCTTCTTCTGTTATTGTCATGTGCAACAATCCATCTACATTGGGGTCTTCCTCTTCTCCGCTTCTGAGATAACCCGACTTATGGTTATCTTTTACAACCAACCATGTCTTCGTTTCACATGCCCACAATATTTCCTTGTCTTAAAGTGTATTTGTCTTAATAGCCAATCATCTTCATTACAGATTTCTGTTCAAATACGAGGTAGCTTCAAATGAAAACCTTAAAAGTGTGATAGAAATTACAATAACCATGCCATTGTCTTGTAACCTGTCATTATTCTTGTTAAGGATGCCAAGAGGGTTCATCCCGTGACATCACGGTGCAGATGAACACGGTGACGTTAAAGGCCAGTTTACAGATGGCCGCCCCACTTTTGACATGCGCCAAGGAAAAGCAGCGTTCTGTTATCCGATTCTTGATTAGCGAATGGGTAAAACCTATAGAGATTCATCGGTGAATGAAGGTTCAGTATGGTGATGCATGCCTGTCAGTCCAGCAAGTGTATGAGTGGAGTAGGAAGTTTCAAAATGGCGTGACTTCTGTGACAGACTGTTCACAACCAGATCAGGCACACCGAGTAGTAACCCCAGAGAATTGTTTTTACAGGAATCCAAGCACTTTATTAGAGCTGGAGGACTTGCGTTGAACGCAGTAGTGATTACATCGAATTGGTACATTTATTCTTTTAACCCCCCCCCCCCCCCTCTTTTCCATAATATATTACCACCACTCCTTCATCATGGAGCTGAAGACAATAACATTACTGGTTTATAACTTTATAATTTAAGAACGTGTGCAGGTCCTCTGTCTTTAGCAGCGTCACGCGATATTCTTCTCTCCAGTTTGGTGGTATTTCTTCAGTTTTTGTCTCTCTATATCCGCTTTGTAACTTCTTTATTGGCTTTGGGTATTTTTTTTTTTTTTAATAGACTGGCTTAAGAAACTCGGTTTTGTTATCGATGAAATTTTTTTCTTCTTTTAAAAAAAAAATTCCCTTCTATTTTTTTAGGGGTTTCAGGCGCAATACATGTTTTATGTTCCCTTTTTTCTTTCAAATTACTTCTAAACAAGAATCATTTCAAATACTATTAACCTGCTGTAAGCAGTCTTCTGTACTCCTACTAAATGTTGCAAGATCTGGTACTTATTAAAGGCTGACAATAAACTGTTCCTTAGTTTCTTGATTTCTGAGTTACCCTACAATGTATAGATTTCTATTTTCATAAGATTTTATCTATATCCTGAGTTTCAACTGAATGTTATTTATCAGCAGATGATGATCCGCACCTCTACACACGTTTACATCATGCAGAGATGATCTAAAATGCTGCACCTCTACAAACGTTTACATCATACAGAGATGATCTAAAATGCTGCACCTCTACACACTTTTACATCATGCAGAGGTGATCTAAATTGCTTGTTAATGCAGGTATAATCAGTCTCATTTCTGTAATGTGGTCTCGTGATACCCATGTTGATTTTCTTATGGCATGTTGCTGTTATTATTCTATGACTCACTGCTTCCCACCCTGTTAATGCCTTTTCTGCCTCTATAGATGGTACCAGGGCCACTTCTTCACTGTCAAGAAAATATTCCACTGTATGGCCTGAATGGCACAAGCAACGAAGTTCCTTCAGAAATATATGCTCCCCATGTTCTTGATAAGTTCAATCACTGATCATCTTCTGTGCTTCTATCAACCAATGCAACATTTTCTTCTTCTCTAACATTCTGAATCTTCCTGATTACCAAAACCTTTTCCAAACCCTCTTGACTAATAACATGACCCAGAACAACAATTTTCTTGTCCTGATGTGGATAATCAAATGTATTTGTGAACTGATCTCTGACTTCATCTTGTTTCCTCTATCTCCCAATGGGGTATTTGCTCTCAACCAATGCACCCCAAGATCCCCTATATTTAGATATCCTGTGCAGCTCTGTCCATGTCCTTCCCATTTTGTACATTTCTGTTTCTACTTTTTAGGTCTTTGTCTATTTGTTTTGCACTGTGGCTTTCCAGACAGGCTTTTCTAGTTACACTATTCTTGGGTTTTCTCAATATATGGCCTATCCAGCACCAGGGTCCTTTCTTCGCCTCTTGGTTCATTATTATTTGTCTAATTCTCTCCATGCATTCCTAATTGGTGAATTTTTTCACACAATTTTATTCATTCTATATTATACAGGCACCAATTAATGAATGTTTGTAGTTTATTTGTAAATGTTTTTGTTGTTCTCCACGTTTTTGATCCATCCATCCATACTGACTTAACGTTATATGTAATAATTTATTATATTAACTGATTTAACGTTAAAATTGAAAATTCTAAGTTTTGTGCCAAGTTTAAATTGTTTTTTAACTTCCACAAATGTCCATTTGTTACAAAAGCTCCTCTAGCCTTCTGTATTCTTATTCTGAAATCGTTATCTGTTCCACCCCCTTTGTCTACATTGCTGCCTAGCAGGTGTATGATTCTGTCTCTTGAAGTGAGGTTCCCCAAGGGAGATCAGGTTACCATTTTCTTGAATTCATTCTCACTGGGCTGTAGAAATGTGGTTTCTGAGGAAAATGCAAAGAATACCATGGACAGCCAGAAAGACCAATGAACAAGTCCTTCAAGAAACAAATGAAGATTGTAAACTGATTAGAGATATTAGACGCAGACAGTCAAAATTTTTTGGGCATGTTATGAGAAGAAATGAATTGGAGAACTTGGTGACAACTGGTAAGATCGAAGGGAACAGACCAAGAGGAAGACCTAGAAGCAAATACCTGGATGGCTTGGCCTCGTGGCATGGTCGAGACAGAAACACTGAGCTGATCCACAACTCTGGTGATCGAGTGAGATGGCAGAACATGACCGCCCACACTTACCGGCATGGCACATGATGGATGGATGGATTCTCACTGATCTCTTGTGGTACTTAGATATTGATCTGCTTAATAATCTATTGGGTTCTTAGCATTCTACTCAGGAGCCACATCTCGGTGTCCTCCAGTCTACAGGAGTGTAGAAGTAAGTAACACTCTAATCATTGTTTTTTGTTTTTTAAAAACTCCCTTGGATGTGGACAGGTTCAAAAGAATGTTCATTTGATGGAATGTTGCCTTTTCCCATCTGCTGTCATTGACCCTAGGTAACTGAATCTCTCTACTTGTTTCATTGTTGTCCCATGTGCTGTTACTATTACACTCTGGTTGCTTTCTTTCCTTGGTCATGACCAATCCATTTACTGTTTAATTACATAAGAATAAGAATAAGCCCCTAAAAGGGGACTGAGTGGTCTCGAGGTATGGTGTCCGCCTCGAGTGCTGGAGGTCCCGGGTTCAAACCCCGGTGAGGACCGGGATTTATTTTAAAAATCCACCTGGACTTCCAGTAATAAAATTTCCCCTGGTCTCTGTGTAGTGAGATCGGACGCCCGTGTGTATTGTTGCGCACGTAAAAAATCCCTTGGCAGTTGGAAATTGAAAAAGAGTCTAACAGCGCTGCCCGGGCAAAATTTCGAGTTAAAAATCTACCCAAAGTATTTCAGGATCCTCACCGATGCAACAGAGTTCGTGCATTGAGCTGAGTATCTCCAGACTCAGGTTTGAGTTAGGAGGTAAACGGAGCACTTATGGGTTAAACCGTGTGCCGTGATGTTGATCCAAGACTAAACTGAACTTTAAAAAAACTAGCATAAGACCACAATGTATCTTTGCACCCAGTGGAATATGGGTAACGCCTAACAGAGAAAATTAGGGAAATAATGCGAGCAGTTAATCACTCAGTGGCTTTCAAAGTGGGCGGTACTGACTCCTGAAGGCTCTAGACACACCTAAGGGAGAGAGATTGGGAAACTGGGTGAGGTTTTAGTCTGCAGTAAACTTAATACTGAATGTCACCTAGAAGGCAAGGATGTGGCAGCCCAAAAAAGTGTGAAGACCATTGATTTAAAATAAAGTAAGAAAATCAATTAAAGTACAGTAAAACTGTGAGTAACCATCACTCATTTAACCGTCAGTTTCTATTATCCGTCATCATCTATTTTTTTAAAAATCCATGAGTAACAACATAAGGAAGCCACTTTCAATATCGTCACTGCCTGGGCTGACCTTACAGTGTCTAACCTAAAGCATGGGTGGAATAAACTTACCTGAACCTATTGACGAAACTGAAGGAACTGAGACTGTTAGTGTTCACGAAATTGTGCAACTGTACAACAATGTAGGACTAAACAGTGAAAACATCATGCCAGAAGAAGTAAAATATTGGTTGAAATGTGACAAAATGGAAAGAGGCTTTGAAATTTTGAAAGATGATGAAATTGTTTCTAGTGTGACTACCATTGAAGAAGAAGAAGAAGAAGAAGAAGAAGAAGAAGAAGAAGAAGAAGAAGAAGAAGAAGAAGAAGAAGAAGAAGAAGAAGAAGAAGAAGAAGAAGAAGAAATTGATGATGATGAAGGATCAGTTCTTAACCAAAACCCTACAACTAGCCATTTAGAAGCAGAAACAATGTTATCAAAATGCATCAACTGGTTTGATATGCAAGAGGAGGAAATTACAACACATCCGTCTATTCAGCTATCCGTCACAGCCCTGGTCCCGATGGTGACGTCAATCAAAGTTGTACTGTATATCTGAATTTGCTTCTTATATACAACCGAGTGACAGACAGTGAGAAAACTGGTACAGAATTGCATGAAAACTGGGTCAGCATACTTTCTGAGATGAAATATGAAACAAACAACAAACAATCTAGTAATAAAGCTACTTGCTACAGGAAAATATGCCTAACCACACTGTGTCATACAAAAACAGAATATGTGCTGTGCATATGACTTCCCATATTAATTACAATGAGAAAAATAATGTACATGTATGTTGAGATGTATAAAATAGAAATAAAGTATTAAAACACACAGAAACCAGACACAATTCTTCTACATTCTAAATTATTTTTAGCTTTCGTTGCACAAAAAGTTTACTTATATATATTTTTTCTTCTTTCATCCTGTAATCCCATTTGGTGGATGCATTTGATATGTCTAAACTATACAGATTCTGTCTTTCATTACTAATAAGAGTGGCTCTTTGTAGCCTGGGTGTGCATTTATGATTAATTCCCTAACAAAGATATATTGTTTTATGTTCAGTAAATGAAATGAGTATGCTTGCTTGCTGGACCGGCATTCATATGGTTGAATCTTCCTCAAGCTGCCAGGGCATGCAGGAGTACAAGGAAATGAGCTGGCTGATAAGCTCGCAAGTAAGGCTAAGGTGGAAGGCAGACGTGCCATGGACCAGGCTGACATTCTGAATGCTCTACGAGAAGTAAGAGTTGTGCGAGAACCAAGTGATGACTGCGAATCTACAACCATGGTCAGACTGCGAGAACAGCAAATCAAAAGAGGAGTGGCCAAACAAGAACACTACGCAGGAAACCAAAGAAGATTGATAAACCAACACAGAACTGGTGTCGTTAGCCGCTACACGCTGCAGGATTTGCTGAGGAGGGGATCCGGGCACTTATGGACTGAATGGCTCGATGTGCAATGAGGATGATCTGTCGACTAACTAACTAACTAACTTACTTCCTCAAGCTGGGGATTTTAAAATAACTGACCAGGACATCCAGGTTGAACAGGCACCAAATGGTTACCAGAAATGTTGTGGAAAGTAACTGCGGCCTGCATAATTGTGACTAAATATCCCACAATGGTTTATACAAATATGGAGCTAACAAAACATGGAGAGCTTTGGTGGTGTAGTGGCTTGACTGCCAGCTTGGTGGTGATGGGTTTGATCTGCATCAGTGTGGACATGAATGTTTAAAAATGACCTGGGCTTCCAGGTTGACCCCGCCTAAACTGGGTACCAAGAAATGTCCGGGGAAGTAAAGCGGCCGGCCAGACACTGCTCACATCATCAACCAAGTAAGTAAAGCGGCCGGCCAGACACTGCTCACATCATTAACCAAGTAAGTAAAGCGGCCGGCCAGATACTGCTCACATCATCAACCAAGTAAGTAAAGCGGCCGGCCAGACACTGCTCACATCATCAACCAAGTAAGTAAAGCGGCCGGCCAGACACTGCTCACATCATCAACCAAGTAAGTAAAGCGGCCGGCCAGACACTGCTCACATCATCAACCAAGTGACGATTGGGCTTTAAGAATATATGGGCCTAGCACCTTATGCCCAATAAGCCTCAAGGTTTGTCCTTGCTTACAACACCACATACAAATACACCTCAAGGTATGTCCTTACAACACCACATACAAATATGCTCCAGGTCTGTCCTTACAACACCACATACAAATATGCCTCAAGGTCTGTTCTTTCTTAGTTTAGTTTAGTTTAGTTTATTTTAGTCGATGGATTAACATCACGGCACACGGGTGTAACCCATAAGTGGTCTGTTCTCCTCCTAACTCAAACCTGAGTCTGGAGAAACTCAGCTCAGTGCACAAACTCTGTAGCACCGACGAGGGTTCTGAAATACTTTGGGTAGATTTTTAACTCGAAATCTTGTCCGGGCAGCGTTGTTAGACTACTCTTTTTTGATTTCCAACTGCCAAGGGATCTTTTACGTGCGAAACAATACACATGGGCGTCCGATCACACTACCCAAAGACGGGGGAAATTTTATTACTAGAAGTCCACATGAAAAAATCCTGGTCCTCACCGGGGCTTGAACCTGAGACCTCCAGCACTCAAGGCGGACACCATACCTAGAGACCACTCAGCCCCCTGTTCTTTCTTACAACACCGTATACAAATATGCCTCAAGGCCTGTCCTTACGCCACATACAAATATGTCTTAAGGTCTCTCCTTACTTACTACACCACATACAAATACAGTTCTCTTCATCAGAGCAAATCCTTCAACTCGGAGCAAAGTCAGATGTTAATTTAAAATTTGGTGTGAACAATTGGAGTCTCAACAACAGATATATGGAGCAATTCAACAATCCTTTCATTCAGGATATTTACACACTCATACTGAATGGCAGTGCCATAGTTAGTGCACTGAGTAGCCACCACAGTGATTCAGGGTTCAAATCTCAGTAATGACAAGATTCTTGCCAGAACAACACAGCTTGGAATTTGGTCCAGCCTCGAAAATGAGTACCAATTTCCAAGAAGAAAAAAGCAAAGAATTGATGGTCACTACAGTTGGTCAGCACATGTCATGATCTAGTTTGTGCGAAAAACTTCCCATCCCTTTGGTAGTACTTATTATATGATCAACCAACATTGACCCATACAATCTGTACTCACCATCTTGGGGATAACACTGCTGCAGTAGAAATTCATCTCCACACCTTCAGGAAATAAATAATCCTTGCTGTCATGCAAAATACAAGTAATCCCACTTTGTAGCGCCATCTGCTGGTTGAACACCATGACTGCGACATGTTCGGAAACACCTCCCCACTCAAGTTTCTGTCCTTGGAAATTCATCCGTTTACTCATTTGTTCCAACATAGTGACCATCCTAAAGATACAAGAATATATTTATAAAAGAATAATGTGCAGCAAATAGAGAGGTGATATAAAGATAAAATACATGGCAACTTTGACAGCAGCTTGATGATCTCAACTTTGCTAACAACATCTCTCCTGTCTCACAGATGAAATCAGATAAAAGATAAATTAAAAACACCTGATAAGATGTCACAATAATTAGGTCTAAATATTCACAGAGGAAAGGCAACGATAATGAGAATAAATAAGAATTTCCCTTAGTGAAACCTCACTTCAAGAAGTGCAACTATACATATTTAGAATGTAGACAAAGTTGTGGGAACAGATAGAAATATTAAAATAAGAATACTAAAAAGGCAAGCCCTGGAATACTTGTGGAAATCAAAAGAACTTAAAACTAGTACCAAACTTTGAATATTTAACTCTTAACATAAAAGCAGTACTGTAATATGGATAAAAAACAATGACTAAAACAATTACAAATAAACTACACACATTAATAATGCCTGTGTGGAATAGGACTAAAATGGTATGACAGAATCACTAATGTGGAGCTATGTGACAGATTTCAGTGAATCAAGAGGTGGGGAAAAGACACTGACTGCTGGCAAGGACAGACACTGAAAAAAAAAACGTGAATAGTATAACTAGTATGTAATGAGAAAACCCACGAATAATATAAGTAGTAAGTCCTTTCACTGGAATCCACAGTGCAAACAAAGCAGAGGAAGATCTAAAAACACACGGAGAGAGCTAGAGACAGAGTGAGCTGCAGGAGATAGCAAGAGATAGGACAGCCTGGTGTGAGTTAGTTGCAGTCCTAAGCTCCAACATGTGAGGTGATAAATGGCAGCAGAAGAAGATATAATGGAATAGACACAAAGCTTTCATGATCAACTGTGTTCTCAATATCACACTATGGTTAGACTTCAGACACAGGGCTGTGGTGTTTAAAATGTTGACAAGAACATCAGCCAGTTTAATATTTCTCAAACATATAATCAGCTTCATAACCAGAGTTATTTCAGAAGGATATTTTAAACAAAAAACACTGACAGAAACAAATCAGGCTTATACTCAAGCAGTTCACACACCTGTTCACATAAACACCTGCTCACCTGCTTGTAGATCTGCTCTCCAGATGTGCCATCTCCAACACTTGTTGTGGCAGGGAACTCACATTACTAACAAGGCTGACTAATAGGGAGGCCACCTAACAAGCAAAAATAACACAACTGATCAACTGTTAGTTTTTTAAACACATGACAGGAAATTCCTTAACATTGGTCATTTCAACATACATGAAATGGTTGGTAAAGATGTGGACAAGCAAAAACAACAAAGTGTAGGGCAGCTTTGTTCTTGTTTCACCCTTTATCCTCCACTTGGACATAAGCTCTACATCCACTCACTCCATGCCACCCTCCTTACCTTTAGACTTGTTCATGGTTGGTTGGATTCTGCAGTTAAAGTTGTTCTATTGGGATGGGGAAAGTTGTTCTATGGGATGGGGAAAGTTGTTCTATGGGATGGGGAAAGTTGTTCTATGGGATGGGGAAAGTTGTTCTATGGGATGGGGAAAGTTGTTCTATGGGATGGGGAAAGTTGTTCTATGGGATGGGGAAAGTTGTTCTATGGGATGGGAAAGTTGTTCTATAGGATGGGGAAAGTTGGTCTATGGGATGGGGAAAGTTGTTCTATGGGATGGGGAAAGTTGTTCTATGGGATGGGGAAAGTTGTTCTATGGGATGGGGAAGCTTGCCCCAAGCCCAACCCTCCTTACCTTTAGACTTGTTCATGTTGGCTGGATTCTGCAGTTAAAGTGTTCTATGGGATGGGGAAAGTTGTTCTATGGGATGGGGAAAGTTGTTCTATGGGATGGGGAAGCTGGTCCCAAGCCCAACCCTCCTTTAGTCAAAGTTACAGTGTGCTACTATTCTTTGCTTCTCCTATGTGTTCCGGACTGAGGCCTCCTTAGTCAGCTGGCACGACACTTACAACATCCATGGTAGGTTACAGTCTAGTATACTTTGCTTCACTTAAAGATCCTGGTAACACATGGGTAAAACCTTCTTTGTCACCTCTTACAACATCCATGGTGGATGGTTTTGTTTGTGCTCGCTTGCTCTGAACTCAAGATTAGTTTATATATACTACTTCCAGTAGTGCTGGACTGAATTTTGTGTGTGAATTAGCTGTCCCTATTAACAGTGTCCCTCGCCATCAGGCAAACCCACTCCGACTTCAGATGTACCTGTAATGTACATCCCAAAGTCAAGGATGATCTGTCCGGTGTAGGAGTTGAACCCCTTACCATGGCATCAGCACACCCGATATTTAAGATCATGCGTTTTTATCCACTCAGCCATGCTGCCCTACACCTTGATAAATTACAGTGTTACTATTCTCTGCTTGCCTTATGGGCTCCAGTAACACACAGGATTTTATCAGCTAACAACAATGCATGTTCTTGTTTGCTGATGAAGGCTTGTTGTTTCAATGCAACTGCTTTGTTGTAATTGTATTCTATAAAGCTGCCCTACACTTTGTTGTAATTGTATTCTATAAAACTGCCCTACACTTTGTTGTAATTGTACTCTATAAAACTGCCCTACACTTTGTTGTAATTGTACTCTATAAAGCTGCCCTACACTTCGTTGTAATTGTACTCTATAAAACTGCCCTACACTTTGTTGTAATTGTACTCTATAAAACTGCCCTACACTTTGTTGTAATTGTACTATATAAAACAGCCCTACACTTTGTTGTAATTGTACTCTATAAAACTGTCCTACACTTTGTTGTAATTGTACTCTATAAAACTGCCCTACACTTGTAATTGTACTCTATAAAGCTGCCCTACACTTTGTTGTAATTGTACTCTATAAAACTGCCCTACACTTTGTTGTAATTGTACTCTATAAAGCTGCCCTACACTTTGTTGTAATTGTACTCTATAAAGCTGCCCTACACTTTGTTGTAATTGTACTCTATAAAGCTGCCCTACACTTTGTTGTAATTGTACTCTATAAAACTGCCCTACACTTTGTTGTAATTGTACTCTATAAAGCTGCCCTACTCTTTGTTGTAATTGTACTCTATAAAGCTGCCCTACACTTTGTTGTAATTGTACTCTATAAAGCTGCCCTACACTTTGTTGTAATTGTACTCTATGAAGCTGCCCTACACTTTGTTGTAATTGTACTCTATAAAGCTGCCCTACACTTTGTTGTAATTGTACTCTATAAAGCTGCCCTACACTTTGTTGTAATTGTACTCTATAAAACTGCCCTACACTTTGTTGTAATTGTACTCTATAAAGCTGCCCTACACTTTGTTGTAATTGTACTCTATAAAACTGCCCTACACTTTGTTGTAATTGTACTCTATAAAACTGCCCTACTCTTTGTTGTAATTGTACTCTATAAAACTGCCCTACACTTTGTTGTAATTGTACTCTATAACACTGCCCTACACTTTGTTGTAATTGTACTCTATAAAGCTGCCCTACACTTTGTTGTAATTGTACTCTATAAAACTGCCCTACTCTTTGTTGTAATTGTACTCTATAAAACTGCCCTACACTTTGTTGTAATTGTACTCTATAACACTGCCCTACACTTTGTTGTAATTGTACTCTATAAAACTGCCCTACACTTTGTTGTAATTGTACTCTATAAAGCTGCCCTACACTTTGTTGTAATTGTACTCTATAAAGCTGCCCTACACTTTGTTGTAATTGTACTCTATAAAGCTGCCCTACACTTTGTTGTAATTGTACTCTATAAAGCTGCCCTACACTTTGTTGTAATTGTACTCTATAAAGCTGCCCTACACTTTGTTGTAATTGTACTCTATAAAACTGCCCTACACTTTGTTGTAATTGTACTCTATAAAGCTGCCCTACACTTTGTTGTAATTGTACTCTATAAAACTGCCCTACACTTTGTTGTAATTGTACTCTATAAAGCTGCCCTACACTTTGTTGTAATTGTACTCTATAAAACTGCCCTACACTTTGTTGTAATTGTACTCTATAAAGCTGCCCTTACACTTTGTTGTAATTGTACTCTATAAAGCTGCCCTACACTTTGTTGTAATTGTACTCTATAAAGCTGCCCTACACTTTGTTGTAATTGTACTCTATAAAGCTGCCCTACTCTCTGTTGTAATTGTACTCTATAAAGCTGCCCTACTCTTTGTTGTAATTGTACTCTATAAAGCTGTCCTACACTTTGTTGTAATTGTACTCTATAAAGCTGTCCTACACTTTGTTGTAATTGTACTCTATAAAGCTGCCCTACACTTTGTTGTAATTGTACTCTATAAAGCTGCCCTACTTTTTGTTGTAATTGTACTCTATAAAGCTGCCCTACACTTTGTTGTAATTGTACTCTATAAAGCTGCCCTACACTTTGTTGTAATTGTACTCTATAAACTGCCCTACACTTTGTTGTAATTGTACTCTATAAAGCTGCCCTACACTTTGTTGTAATTGTACTCTATAAAGCTGCCCTACACTTTGTTGTAATTGTACTCTATAAAGCTGCCCTACACTTTGTTGTAATTGTACTCTATAAAGCTGCCCTACACTTTGTTGTAATTGTACTCTATAAAGCTGCCCTACACTTTGTTGTAATTGTACTCTATAAAACTGCCCTACTCTTTGTTGTAATTGTACTCTATAAAGCTGCCCTACACTTTGTTGTAATTGTACTCTATAAAGCTGCTCTACACTTTGTTGTAATTGTACTCTATAAAGCTGCCCTACACTTTGTTGTAATTGTACTCTATAAAGCTGCCCTACACTTTGTTGTAATTGTACTCTATAAAGCTGCTCTACACTTTGTTGTAATTGTACTCTATAAAGCTGCCCTACACTTTGTTGTAATTGTACTCTATAAAGCTTGCCCTACACTTTGTTGTAATTGTACTCTATAAAGCTGCCCCTACCACTTTGTTGTAATTGTACTCTATAAAGCTGCCCTACACTTTGTTGTAATTGTACTCTATAAAGCTGCCCTACACCTTTGTTGTAATTGTACTCTATAAAGCTGCCCTACACTTTGTTGTAATTGTACTCTATAAAGCTGCCCTACACTTTGTTGTAATTGTACTCTATAAAGCTGCCCTACACTTTGTTGTAATTGTACTCTATAAAGCTGCCCTACACTTTGTTGTAATTGTACTCTATAAAACTGCCCTACACTTTGTTGTAATTGTACTCTATAAAGCTGCCCTACACTTTGTTGTAATTGTACTCTATAAAACTGCCCTACACTTTGTTGTAATTGTACTCTATAAAGCTGCCCTACTCTTTGATTCATTTCAATATTGACATTCAAGTATAAGGTGCTAGCCTCTTATTTGTATAAACCAATCAGCACTTGCAGGATGACGTGATCAATATCACTCCAGGCACCTTTATGTCCCAGAACATTTTCTGTACCCATTTTAGGCTACATCAACCTGGGGATTAAGGTCAACTTTTCAAATATTCCTGACTCTAAGAGGGATCCAACAAATGACCACTGGGCCTGCAGGCAAGCATGCTAGCTACTGTGCCACCATGACTTCTTGTAAAGTATTTAACCAGGCTTGATTTCATGTATTTATTCAAGACTGCAGCCCTTTCACCATTTCTTCTACTGAAGATAGGTACTTGAAGAAGTCTACCAGTTAAAACGTGTCATCAGTTTGTATATTTTGATTTCTATTGTTCTTGTTATCCTTATACATTAACACATATTTCACCTAATCTCAGTGGATAAGAATAAATAAATTATCACTAAAATGTCATGTTATGCCAGGTCAAAGACTAAAGTATCTGACTCCTCCATTCCAAATTTTTAACCTGCACAAAAATGTTTTCTTGCAAAAATAATATGGTGGTTTCCGCTTGAATTATCACCTTAAAAATGCATAAGGTTATGGTTATAGCCTCAGGTTTAGATGGTACTGGATTTGAATTACATCATAGAGCCAGGCATTTTACAAGGATAAGTTTTTTAATGATACACACATCTCCCTGATCTCTTGGGTAGTTAGAACATTTTCAGTGAAAGAGTGAAAGAGCTGCAGCCTAAAATATATACATGAAATCAAGCCTAGCTAAATAATTTAAAGGAAGTCACCTAGCCTTCTCAGATAAGGGTCTAACCTTAAAGATGACCTGACAAATTCCAGCTTCAACCTGTATAATGGATCCATAACTGATTTCTCCAGATTAACAAGTCTTTACAAGGTGCATTAAACAAACAGATGTAATATGGGATCAAGGCAGCACATATGGCCTAGGAATGCAAGCTTAGGCTTATCTCTCCATCTTGCCACACCCCACCAACCAACCCACATCCCATCCCCCCACACACACACCTCTCAAGCTTCAAAGCAAATGTGAATTAAGAAAATATTATGACATTTGATGGGAACATTGTAAGCATTTCAAACATTATTTAGGTTGAAAAGTTATCCTGGTCTTTTTAATTCTACTGATCGATGCTCTGTTCTTCCAACTGGTGTCACAAATTCAGGTATAATGGTATAAACATATGGCAAACAAATGAAAACTATAAAAATATGGCAAACAAATGTTAACTACAACCAAATGACAAACAAATATTAACTATAAAAATATGACAAAAAAATGTTAACAAGGAATAATGTAAGAGAAGTGAACTTACATCAAAACTCAGCTTAGGGTTAGAGACTGCATGAGGTAGCATCATGTCCATGATCCTTGTTATAAACATTACATCAAATAAATCCATGTCTTCACCATTCTGAGTGGCTGTTTCCAAAGCCTTGTGTATGTCAGATGTCAGCATGGAGATGTTTGCCGTGTCAAGGTCAGTCTGTAGACAATATAGGTCATGAGATCTCAGGGGTCATGCAGTAAAATTATAAGTACTTGATGTACACTGAGCAACAGACAGATAGAGACTGGTTGGCTAGAAGGGTGACATACAATGGCCGGCAGGCTGGCATAAAGATATACAAACTTACATCAATACTCACAAACTGAGATAAATACACACAAACATAAAAATAAGATAAATGCACACAAACTGATATAAATACACACAAACTGACAGCATACAGCCAACTTACAAAGTCAACACTTGTGAAATGCCAAACATGCACATACATTGACATACATATTAACTTCCACAAAGAGTCACAACATTAGCATAGTGGTGTGTGTGCTTGCTAGCCACAACAGAGGTCCTTGTTCAATCTCACACAGTGGTAGGGTTCTTTTTTCCAAACCAGCACAGCTTTGTAGCCGACCCAGTGACAGAAAATGGACAGCGAATAATAGTTTTCAAGAATTTTCTTGAAATTATCTCGGAAAAGTGGCAATTTTATCTCATTATGCCAGAGGTAGAGAATATGTGAAGGCTCAAAAATTCCACACACGCAACAGCAGTATGTGTTTTGAAGTCTACCCTTATGACTTCCTCTCTCCTCTGTTTCATCGCTTATGCTTGCAAGCACATGTCTACGCATGATGTATATAAACTACAGTAGGAATTAAATGACTGAAGTTGTTCTGTAAATTGTATGACAGGTTATTTACAATTGTAAATGTCAAATTGTAAATTATATTATATACACACACATCACATATACACAATACATAGATTATCTAGTCTGCATCTAGTTAGTAGAGGAAGCAAAGAAAATTAACATAATGTAAATTAATCGTGTATAAATGTCTTGGCCAATTTTAAGCATTGTTTGGCTAACAAAGTAAATCCAATAATGCTAATATTTTTTTTACATTCTAGAAACAAATGAGCAGTCACCCCCATACCTTAGAAAATTTGGCAAGTTTGCGGGTGATGTCCTTGAGAAAACCGCAAGATGACATGTTCAAACTTTTCCACCTGCCCTCTAATCCACATTTGTGGGTAACCATGGCTCCCTGGTCTCCTCTCTGGCAAGGCTGAGCGACTTGAAGACCAGCCATAGTCTTATCCCAGGTATATGTACCCTTGGCCGTACGATTGGTTACAGACGGGCATTCGAGGGTAACTTCTGGTGTACGAACATCCACATGCACCTGTTTGGTAGATATACACAAACAACATGCATAAATAAAGTAATGCCAAAGTTGCTGTAGCGGTGATTCACTATTAATGACATAGAAAGTCACAAATGGATGGCTGTCGTATGCATGGATGGCTGTCATATGCATGGATGGCTGTCGTATGCATGGATGGCTGTCATATGCATGGATGGCTGTCGTATGCATGGATGGCTGTCGTATGCATGGATGGCTGTCATATGCATGGATGGCTGTCATATGCAGGAGGGCTGTCATATGCATGGATGGCTGTCATATGCATGGATGGCTGTCCATATGCATGGATGGCTGTCGTATGCATGATGGCTGTCGTATGCATGGATGGCTGTCGTATGCATGGATGGCTGTCGTATGCATGGATGGCTGTCGTATGCATGGATGGCTGTCGTATGCATGGATGGCTGTCGTATGCATGGATGGCTGTCGTATGCTGGATGGCTGTCGTATGCATGGATTGGCTGTCGTATGCATGGATGGCTGTCGTATGCATGGATGGCTGTCGTATGCATGGATGGCTGTCATATGCATGGATGGCTGTCATATGCATGGATGGCTGTCGTATGCATGGATGGCTGTCGTATGCATGGATGGCTGTCGTATGCATGGATGGCTGTCGTATGCATGGATGGCTGTCGTATGCATGGATGGCTGTCGTATGCATGGATGGCTGTCGTATGCATGGATGGCTGTCGTATGCATGGATGGCTGTCGTATGCATGGATGGCTGTCGTATGCATGGATGGCTGTCGTATGCATGGATGGCTGTCTTATGCATGGATGGCTGTCGTATGCATGGATGGCTGTCGTATGCATGGATGGCTGTCGTATGCATGGATGCTGCGTATGCATGGATGGCTGTCGTATGCATGGATGGCTGTCCGTATGCATGGATGGCTGTCGTATGCAGGATGGCTGTCGTATGCATGGATGGCTGTCGTATGCATGGATGGCTGTCGTATGCATGGATGGCTGTCGTATGCATGGATGGCTGTCGTATGCATGGATGGCTGTCGTATGCATGGATGGCTGTCATATGCATGGATGGCTGTCATATGCATGGATGGCTGTCATATGCATGGATGGCTGTCATATGCATGGATGGCTGTCGTATGCATGGATGGCTGTCGTATGCATGGATGGCTGTCGTATGCATGGATGGCTGTCGTATGCATGGATGGCTGTCATATGCATGGATGGCTGTCATATGCATGGATGGCTGTCGTATGCATGGATGGCTGTCGTATGCATGGATGGCTGTCGTATGCATGGATGGCTGTCGTATGCATGGATGGCTGTCGTATGCATGGATGGCTGTCGTATGCATGGATGGCTGTCGTATGCATGGATGGCTGTCGTATGCATGGATGGCTGTCATATGCATGGATGGCTGTCATATGCATGGATGGCTGACATATGCATGGATGGCTGTCATATGCATGGATGGCCTGTCAATATGCAATGGATGGCTGGCCATATGCATGGATGGCTGTCATATGCCATGGATGGCTGTCAGTATGCATGGATGGCTGGTCCAGTAATGCATGGATGGCTGTCAGTAATGGCATGGATGGCTGGCAGATAGCATGGATGGCTGTCGGAATGAATGGATGGCTGTCGTAGTGCATGGATGGCTGTCGTATGTCACTGGAATGGCTGTCAGTATGCATGGATGGCTGTCAATATGCATGGATGCTGTCATATGCATGGATGGCTGGTCAGTATGCATGGATGGCTGTCAGTATGCATGGATGGCTGTCAGAATGCCATGGATGGCTGTCCGTATCGCATGGATGGCTGTCAGTAGTGGCATGGATGGGCTGGTCAGTATGCATGGATGGCTGTCATATGCATGGATGGCTGTCTATGCATGATGGCTGTCGTATGCATGATGGCTGTCGTATGCATGGATGGCTGTCGTATGCATGGATGGCTGTCGTATGCAGTGGATGGCTGTCGTATGCATGGATGGCTGTCGTAATGCATGGATGGCTTGTCATATGCATGGATGGCTGTCATATGCATGGATGGGCTGTCATATGCATGGATGGCTGTACATATGCTGGATGGCTGTCATATGCATGGATGCTGTCATATGCATGGATGGACTGTCATATGCAGTGGATGGCTGTTCATATGCATGGATGGCTTTCATATGCATGGATGGCTGTCATATGCATGGATGGCTGTACATATGCATGGATGGCTGTCATATGCATGGATGGCTGTCATAGCATGGAGTGCTGTCGTAATGCATGGATGGCTGTCGTATGCATGGATGGCTGTCATATGCATGGATGGCTGTCATATGCATGGATGGCTGTCATATGCATGGATGGCTGTCATATGCATGGATGGCTGTCATATGCATGGATGGCTGTCATATGCATGGATGGCTGTCGTATGCATGGATGGCGTGTCATATGCATGGATGGCTGTCAGTATGTCATGGATGGCTGTCATATGCATGGATGGCTGTCATTGCATGGATGGCTGTCATATAGCATGGATGGCTGTCATATGCATGGATGGCTGTCATATGCATGGATGGCTGTCATATGCATGGATGGCTGTCATATGCATGGATGGCTGTCGTATGCATGGATGGCTGTCATATGCATGGATGGCTGTCATATGCATGGATGGCTGTCATATGCATGGATGGCTGTCATATGCATGGATGGCTGTCATATGCATGGATGGCTGTCATATGCATGGATGGCTGTCATATGCATGGATGGCTGTCGTATGCATGATGGCTGTCATATGCATGGATGGCTGTCATATGCATGGATGGCTGTCATATGCATGGATGGCTGTCATATGCATGGATGGCTGTCATATGCATGGATGGCTGTCATATGCATGGATGGCTGTCATATGCATGGATGGCTGTCATATGCATGGATGGCTGTCATATGCATGGATGGCTGTCATATGCATGGATGGCTGTCATATGCATGGATGGCTGTCATATGCATGGATGGCTGTCATATGCATGGATGGCTGTCATATGCATGGATGGCTTTCATATGCATGGATGGCTGTCCATATGCATGGATGGCTGTCATATGCATGGATGGCTTTCATATGCATGGATGGCTGTCATATGCATGGATGGCTTTCATATGCATGGATGGCTGTCATATGCATGGATGGCTGTCATATGCATGGATGGCTGTCATATGCATGGATGGCTGTCATATGCATGGATGGCTGTCGTATGCATGGATGGCTGTCATATGCATGGATGGCTGTCATATGCATGGATGGCTGTCATATGCATGGATGGCTGTCATATGCATGGATGGCTGTCATATGCATGGATGGCTGTCATATGCATGGATGGCTTTCATATGCATGGATGGCTGTCATATGCATGGATGGCTGTCATATGCATGGATGGCTGTCATATGCATGGATGGCTGTCATATGCATGGATGGCTGTCATATGCATGGATGGCTGTCATATGCAGATGGCTGTCATATGCATGGATGGCTGTCATATGCATGGATGGCTGTCATATGCATGGATGGCTGTCATATGCATGGATGGCTGTCATATGCATGGATGGCTGTCATATGCAGGATGGCTGTCATATGCATGGGTCATATGATGCTTTCATATGCATGGATGGCTGTCATATGCATGGATGGCTGTCATATGCATGGATGGCTGTCATATGCATGGATGGCTGTCATATGCATGGATGGCTGTCATATGCATGGATGGCTGTCATATGCATGGATGGCTGTCATATGCATGGATGGCTGTCATATGCATGGATGGCTGTCATATGCATGGATGGCTGTCATATGCATGGATGGCTGTCGTATGCATGGATGGCTGTCATATGCATGGATGGCTGTCATATGCATGGATGGCTGTCGTATGCATGGATGGCTGTCGTATGCATGGATGGCTGTCATATGCATGGATGGCTGTCATATGCATGGATGGCTGTCATATGCATGGATGGCTGTCATATGCATGGATGGCTGTCGTATGCATGGATGGCTGTCGTATGCATGGATGGCTGTCATATGCATGGATGGCTGTCTATGCATGGATGGCTGTCATATGCATGGATGGCTGTCATATGCATGGATGGCTGTCATATGCATGGATGGCTGTCGTATGCATGGATGGCTGTCATATGCATGGATGGCTGTCATATGCATGGATGGCTGTCATATGCATGGATGGCTGTCGTATGCATGGATGGCTGTCATATGCATGGATGGCTGTCATATGCATGGATGGCTGTCATATGCATGGATGGCTGTCATATGCATGGATGGCTGTCGTATGCATGGATGGCTGTCGTATGCATGGATGGCTGTCGTATGCATGGATGGCTGTCGTATGCATGGATGGCTGTCATATGCATGGATGGCTGTCATATGCATGGATGGCTGTCATATGCATGGATGGCTGTCGTATGCATGGATGGCTGTCGTATGCATGGATGGCTGTCATATGCATGGATGGCTGTCGTATGCATGGATGGCTGTCGTATGCATGGATGGCTGTCATATGCATGGATGGCTGTCATATGCATGGATGGCTGTCATATGCATGGATGGCTGTCATATGCATGGATGGCTGTCGTATGCATGGATGGCTGTCGTATGCATGGATGGCTGTCGTATGCATGGATGGCTGTCATATGCATGGATGGCTGTCATAAGCATGGATGCCTTTCATGAGTGTGAGTAACTTATGGAAGAGTTTACAGATCTACTACCTTAAATAGTTATCACAAAATAGAGTATCTTCTTAAAATGATATGTTTGGATTGGTAAATATAGATTTTTGATTTTCCCAAATGGTTGGATACATGATTTTGAGAAAACAATTCTGGCTTTTCAAAACATTTATAAATAAAAATAATCTGAACATTGACTTTACATGAAATCTGGATACTAGTCTCCTGTAAATAAGATACTTATATGCACACTAATATTTACTTGTAATCTTACACATAACCTGGGCAACTGATTCTCTCTGACATACAAACTGAAAACTTGACTATCTCTCACATGGGGTTTGTCAACTGTGGAACATTCACAAAACTCACAATTGTTACATTAAAGTGATAAGTCTTTTCAATCTGTGATATGTTCTCATACAAAAACATTCTGACAACTGATCCCTTACTGTCAGTGATACATATTACTTCATGGAACTTACGGTTTTAGTCAGGTTCCCTGTGGCAGTTGTCACCACACAGCTCCACTCCCCTGCATGAGATGCATCCAGCTCTCCACAACAAGTCTGTGGTTGATGACGGTGTGGTCCAGATTGTGTGAGGTGTACACAATAATACCAGTGGTCTTGTTGGTTGTCACCAGCTGCCCACCACGATACCATGCAATCTCCATTTTGCCCGGAGTGACAGAGGCATGGCATTCAAACGGCAGTTTATCACCCTGGAACACCAGCTGGCTTTCCGATGGATGTATATCAAACACAGGCAGCTGAGGTTTTTGGTCTGAAATAGTCAATGGTGCCATGATGGAGAATCTAGAATCAAAAGATGTTCTTTTAATAGAAATCTAAACAAAATTATTATTATTTTTTTTTTCTGCGTTTCAATCCTGTTTCAGGATATTGTGGTCAACACTAGCATCTTTCAGCTGTATGTTGATTCCTATGCTAGATTACGCTCATCAGCACACCATGACTTTCTGAGCGACCGGCTCCATACTCTCATAAGTCACTGGCGTGACTCGAACCACTTCTAATTCTCGTGCGCTCACATCAACCACGAAAGTATTCGGGGTTAACGGAGAAAGCTGCTAGGCCAGAGGCAAACAAAATAATATAAAAATAAAATACATTTGATTGTGCAAGTGGTGTCCCATTTCATTATTTTAAATGTTGACGCTACCATAACAATTTATTGTGAGTGTTGCCATAACACTACATAACTACAAAACATCATTACAGCAAATGCTTCCATAACACATAATTATTGGATGTGTTAGTTAAAAAAACAAAAACTTCACAACTTAGTGGCAACTGACAAACTTGATGGAAAAAGGGGACAAGGAACAGCCAATGGCATAAATGGGACAAGAACACAGACCTTATCTGAGACTGATGATCACCTGAGGTGGTGAACCATGCTTGCCCATATATCGGCATGGCACATGATGATGATGATAAACATTCATCAGAAAATTATTTCTGACTGTGTATTGTCTTAGGTGTTATTATTCAGCACATAATTAAATTCACAGGTATTGACTGGCATGCATAGAAATAGGGAACAGAAATAGAGATTACAGGACACAGCAGACAATATACACACTGTAAAAAAAAAAGTCGCTTAAAAGTCGACAGGGTCAACTTCATTGCACTGGGTTTTATCCCATATGGCTCTGTCTCTTTCCACAGCACGGAAAGCATCGCACAAAGCACGAACTCCGTAGCTTTTAGCGACGATCCACAGGAGTCTCTGAAGCATTTAACTCGTAAACCGAAGGGTGCGGCCCGGAATTGAACCCACAACCTTCGGAGCACGAGTCAAACGGCTTGACCACTTCGCCACAGAGACTCCCATATATACACACTGTAAGCTATAGTTTAGTTACCATACCTGTCATCACCAAATGATAACAACACCTATTTTCTCCTTTGCTTCTACGAGTGGCAATCAATACCTGTGAATTTATTTATGTGCAGATTCAGTGGCCTCAAGGGTTCCCAGATATTGCTACTTAATATTCAGGAACAATATAAACACTTACCACACTTTAAATCTGTACGTCTCAACTTTGAAAGGGGCTGACCCTTCATCTTGGCTGGTAAAGCACAGACTGTAGACCCAGGTATACGCACATGCCGTGTTTTTGTCCATTTAAGAATCCATTTCAAATGACAGTCACACCGAAGGTATTCAGAGCTGAATTCACTGCCAGAAGTTACAAGAAGAAACACTGGTATAATCTTATTATGCCAAAGACATGACGTCAAGAAAATACGTTATAAAATAAAAGGTCAAGTGTATATGCTGCGATCAGTTATTGAACGTTCTATAGAAGTAAACAAAGATATACATCTTTGCTTTATTGACTACACAAAGGCTTTCGATAGAGTAAGACATGTCAACATGGTAGATATGCATGCAGACCTACAAATTGATGGGAAAGACATTAGACTTATAAAAAACATATATTGGAAACAACAAGCTGCCATAAGGATTGATAATGAAGTAGGACAATATCAGCCTATTAAGAGAGGTGTAGACAGGGATGTGTAATGTCTCCAGATCTTTTTTCCCTATACAGTGAAAATATTTTCAGAAATGTAGAAGATATAAATGGAATCATCATTGGAGGACGAAACATCAATAACATTAGATATGCAGATGATACAGTATTGATTGCAGACAATGAGCAGGATCTGCAACAATTAGTAGATGCGGTTGTTGCACACAGTGAACAACTGGGGTTAGAATTAAATTGTAAAAAGACACAGATTATGGTCGTCACTAGGAAGAAAGAAATACCACAATGTAATATACAAGTAAATGGGAATATTCTTCAACAAGTGAATCAGTACAATTATCTCGGAACAGTCATAACATCTGATGGGAGATGCCTTGAAGAGATTAGAACAAGAATCGCCATGGCGAAAGTAGCCTTTAGCAAGATGAAAAACATACTGACCAATAAAAGATGTCAATTGAAACGAGAAAAAGAGTGTTGAGGTGCTACATAGAGCCTGTACTTTTGTATGGATGTGAAACTTGGACAATGAGCAGTCAAGCTGAAAAACATCTGATGGCTGTAGAAATGTGGTTTCTGAGGAGAATGCAAAGAATACCATGGACAGACAGAAAAACCAATGACCAAGTACTACAGGAAACAAATGAAAATCGTAAATTGATTAGAGAAATTAGACGTAGACAGTCAAAATTTTTGGACATGTTATGAGAAGAAATGAATTGGAGAACTTGGTGACAACTGGCAAGATCGAAGGGAACAGACCAAGGGGAAGACCGAGAAGTAAATACCTGGATGGCTTGGCCACATGGCATGGTCGAGACAGGAACACTGAGCTGATCCACAACTCTGGTGATCGAGTGAAATGGCGAGTCATGACCGCCCACGCTTTCCGGCACGACACATGATTGATGTATGGATGCACCATTTTTATGTCATTAAGATATTTTGGGAATATGATCTTTAGCATCATCATCAAGTTTCTCACACCTTGGGCTGGCTTACTAGCTCCCTAATCATGTTTCAACAAGGGAATCTGTCTTCTGGTTACTTCAGTGCAGCATATCTCTCAAGTGACAGGTCTCTGTTTGCAGGGCAATGAAGATGTTCCTTGGTTGACCTCTGTCATTGCCTGCCATGGGTTTATCCCTCAATGACCATGTCACGAGTCATGGCCAAGCCATGACAACTTCACGTTTATATTACTCTGAGCAAGCGCCCATATCACTTTTCTGCCAACCCGGTGGTCAAGGGATCAAATTCACATCAAGGCAGATTTTGTTAATTTATCTGGACTCTCAGGTACACCCAGCTTAAAATGGGTACTGGGAAATTTATTGGGAAGGTGGCCAGCATGATAATGCCCACATCATCCCTTGAGTGTCAGTTGGTATACACAGATGTGGGGCTAGTATATAATGCCCACATCACCCCTTGAGTGTCAGTTGGTATACACAGATGTGAGGCTAGTATATAATGAACACATCACCCCTTGAGTGTCAGTTGGTATACACAGATGTGGGGCTAGTATATAATGCCCACATCACCCCTTGAGTGTCAGTTGGTATACACAGATGTGGGGCTAGTATATAATGCCCTCTTCACCCCTTGAGTGTCAGTTGGTATACACAGATGTGGGGCTAGTATATAATGCCCACATCACCCCTTGAGTGTCAACTGGTATATATACAGATGTGGGGCTAGTACATAATGCCCACATCATCCCTTGTGTGTCAGTTGGTATACACAGATGTGGGGCTAGTACATAATGCCCACATCACCCCTTGAGTGTCAATTGGTGTGTATACAGATATGGGGCTAGCACCTAATGCCCAATACATCTCAGGCATGTAATAGGGTTCTTTAATTACTCTGCTTACAGCCCACTAGAAATGGCACAAAGTTTGGTCAAATACACAGTAAGCCACTTAAGATGGCTTGTAGTTCCTGTGTGTCTGTACGCTCTGATATTCATAATTATCCCAGCTTTGTATTCAAAAAATAAATTCTGTACAATTTTCCACAGACAAATCCACATTTAAATGAAATATTTAAAATCCTGCACTTTTAAAGTAGACAGTCACAATTTTTGGGCATGTTATGAGAAAAATGATTAGGAGAACTTGGTGACAACTGGCAAGATCGAGGGGAACAGACTAAGGGAAGACCTAGAAGCACGTACCTAGATGGCTTGGCCTTGTGGCATGGTCGAGACAGAAACACGGAGCTGATCCACGACTCTGGTGATCGAGTGAGATGGCAGAACATGACCGCCCACTCTTACCGGCATGGCACATGATGGATGGATGGAGATAAGTATCTGGTGTTGATGTTTCAAACATTAATCACAGAGTTCTGTGGTGAAGGGGTTACAAAAGAAATTTGTAATCCTGCATACCCCCGTTCAAAACACAGCTGTGGGCGATTTGGCAGACCGCCTAGCTTTGGTTTTTTATGAAATGGTATTGGGTGCCGGTCGTTCAGAGAGCAATAGCAAACTACTGAATGTAAACTTGCGAAGAGATCACAACAACAAAAAGTACTGGTATTGACTGCGACATCCTGTAAAGAATATGCAACTTACTTAAATCACAGGGTGCCAGTATGCATGACCAGTATGTGGGGCTAGTATAGATGGCCAGTCAGTCTGTGTGATCAGCATGTCTGCCCACTAAGTATGGGTGGTCATTCAGTCTGTGTGATCAGCATGTCTGCCCACTAAGTTTGGGTGGTCAGTCAGTCTGTGATCAGCATTTCTGCCCACTAAGTATGGGTGGTCAGTCAGTCTGTGTGATCAGCATGTCTGCCCACTAAGTATGGGTGGTCAGTCAGTCTGTGTGATCAGCATGTCTGCCCACTAAGTATGGGCGGTCAGTATGCATGACCAGTATGTGAGGAAAAGTAACTTTACCAACGTTTTTGTTTTATTCTGCTCAGAATAACTTTAAACCAAGGGTAGAGCGGTGTAAATATGACATATGTCTATAAAACAAGCAGACCAGGTCTGATTCACAGTGTGAATTTTTACAACACATTTTTAAAAAGGAATGCACCCCTTTATGCTTGGGTAGGGGACTAGATGTCTAGCCTTCTCAGAGAGGACTGACCCCCCCCCCCCCCCCCCTCAAAAAAAAAAAAAAACCCCTCTCACACCCATGAGCATATTGTGCATATACAAAACGTTAGAGATAAAAGACAGCACGCTGACCAGACTGCTGTCCAAGTTAAATGTTAAAATTTAACAAATCTACTCATAAAAAATATTTATAGTGTGTGTTTTTCTGGTATATACATATTTATATCATTACTGGTACTATGGATTTCATGTTCAGTGCCGAGTTCTCCTTGTGTGAACTATAAGAGGAGACTCAGAGATATCCATGTGTAATCCCCAGCAATTAACACAAATTTAATGTAACCAGTGTCTTTTTTAATACTGTATAATCAATATAGATTTTGACAACAAAAAAACCTAGAAACATGTGATTAACACTTCAACTGTTACACTATATGAACACTCAAAAGAGAGCTAACATTGCATCACTAGAGGAAAACTCATATCTTTTATGAGTTAAAAGGCAGTTTTTGAGTGATTACGCATTAGGCTCTCTGCCAAAGTTGACTAAGTAATTAAAATGTAATTTAATCTCATGGCAAATTAAACCTTTATCAGCAAATTAAACCTTTATCGAATCACATGAGGCTGACATTAAATCAATGAGAATAAAATTGACTTACATGCGCTTCAGTGACCTGAGGTCATTAAAAGTCCCATCGGGAATTACAGAAATGCGATTGTTTGATAAGAATCTGAAGATAATAACAGAAAACATTATCATATTTGCTGGGCTGTAATTGTACATGGACCATTTAAAATATATACATGGGCTATTTGGCCAAACTCTTGTAGCAAATAATCATTTTCTTCTGATTACCCATACCCATTTTCCTGCCAATTCTCTTTATCATGCCTTCTGATGCCTATAATTCATTTGTTTGTTTGTTTATTTCTTCTTCTTCTTCTTCTTCTTCTTCTTCTTCTCTTCTTCTTCTTCTTCTTCTTCTTCTTCTTCTTCTTCTTCTTCATTATCTTTACCTTTATCTTCATCTTCGTTTTTTTCTTCATTTTTTTCTTCTACTTTGTCTTCATCTTCTTCTTCATCATCTTCATCATCATCTTCATCTTCTTCATCGCCTTCGTTGTCTTCTTCTCCTTCTTCATCATCTTCTTATTCTTAATCTTCTTCTTCTTCATCTTCTTCTTCGTCGACTTCATCGTCTTCTTCTTCTTCTACTTCCTGCGAGCTCTCTTTTCTATACGCTTTACAAAATTGTTAACTTTTTGACATCCGGGCTTAATCTTAACAACAATCAGCAGGATAAAAAGAGAAAGATAACATGTAGATTAATTCAAACAAAGACCAAGTAATTCAAACAAAGACCAAGCTATATTTGATGAAAAATATTCTATGCAGCAGACGATGAGATATGTGCTGAATGATGACCTGGAAACATCATAATATGCCTCTTCATGGATGTGAAGTTCATTATCAGTCAAGCACACCCCATGTTTTTTTAACTTGCGGAGTGGAGAGCTCTACAACACAATTTCCTCTAGAGATGGTACTTTAGTACAAGGTGTCTGTACTACACTATGATGAATGGAGATGGTACTTTAGTACTAGGTGTCTGTACTACACTATGATGAATGGAGATGGTACTTTAGTACTAGGTGTCTGTACTACACTATGATGAATGGAGATGGTACTTTAGTACTAGGTGTCTGTACTCCACTATGATGAATGGAGATGGTACTTTAGTACTAGGTGTCTGTACTCCACTATGGTGAATGGAGATGGTACTTTAGTACTAGATGTCTGTACTCCACTATGATGAATGGAGATGGTACTTTAGTACTAGGTATCTGTACTCCACTATGATGAATGGAGATGGTACTTTGGTACTAGATGTCTGTACTCCACTATGATGAATGGAGATGGTACTTTAGTACTAGGTGTCTGTACTCCACTATGATGAATGGAGATGGTACTTTGGTACTAGATGTCTGTACTCCACTATGGTGAATGGAGATGGTACTTTAGTACTAGCTGTATGTTGATTCCTAGGCTAGATTACGCTCATCAGCACGCCACGACTTTCTGAGCGACCGGCTCCATACTCTCATAAGTCACTTTTGCACACATCATTTACAACAGCATAATTAAGTAAGTACATTAAAGAACTCTTATATTCTAGAGATATATTGGGCATGTGGTGCTTGACCCATATTTTATACATCAATCCACACTCAATGAGTGATGTGCTCAGTATCACGTCAGCTGCTTTTATTTCCGAAGATATTTCCTGGTACCCAATTTAGGCTACGTCAACCTGGAAGCCCAGGCCAATTGGTGAAGTCCACTCTGATGTGGTTTTGAACCTATGACTACCAGGCTGACAGGCAGGTGTCTAGCCACTACACTACTCACAGTAGCTTTCTGGTCCACATCATTCCTGAATCTTAACCTGATCTGCCACAAGAATTTCCATGAACCATATTGACTAGTCAAATGTTCATGCTCTATCCAGATCTGCTCAGGAGACCTATATTAAAATCACAAGGGAAACATATTGTGTTTTACCTATCAAGTAACCAGGACAACATTCCCCACCATTATCACAACATAACCGTATCATAATAGATACAGATATAATTGTTTATGTTGCTGTAGAAAGAACAGGCATGACTATATAATATACATAACATGAATCAAATAGACAGGCTAGTTTATACACCAATTTAGCAAATTTGAAGTACAAAACATAGATATAGATATTCTTCACAACAATAACCAACACCTCATGGGAACAGTGAACAGATATACTCTGGGATGGCTGCCATTTGAAGACTAAGCATGCATATGAATGTCAAATGTGCAGTCACGCGTTTGGCATAACAAAACATTCTTCACAACACAACATTCTTCACAACACAAATGTTAATACTTACAATTTTTCTAAGCTTGGCATACCAGAGAACATGTTACTATTTATAGTTCCAATGAGATTGTTGGACAGGTCTCTGTGATGAGGGAAATCAAAACAAAATGATCATGTACTAGTTAATACTAGTGGAGTCATAAATGAAATGAAGTTCTGTGTGGTAAAGCTATGAGAATGCAATAAATAACATAACAACAAAGAGGCATAGTAAATCAGCTTTACAAAACCACAATCATTAAAAAAAAAAAAAAAAGAGCATAGCACTAACAGGTCTTCTTCAAACACAAACAAATACAACACACAAAGAAAGACATTAAATTAAAATAACATTAGAAGCAGCATTATTATGCAAACATATATTTTTTAAAGTGAAAAATGGAATGGATGTGAATGCAAGTCGAGAGAGAAAAAAAAACAATGCCATGTCTGTCTGTTGTTGTTTTGTTGAAGTTGAAAGCTTGTTGCCACAACATACTCCATTTTTCTGAGATTCTGTTTCCATGAACACTTTTTATTCTGTAATACTTCTTATTAATCTGTAACGAGGAATATGCATTGCAGAATATTTCCCAAAGTCAGCTGACCTTCATATGTAAGTCTTAGGCCATTCCCTGATAGTTTTATTTTGCACAAAATATCTGTAGCTGCCAGTGTTTAGTTTCTGCCATGTTTTTCTGCTGTTTATTTGTGAATACCATCTGTCCACCATATCTTAAGTCTCATAGCTTTCTCTTCTCTGGCATTGTTCAGGTAAGCATTGTATTGGATAACCCCAGTGACTGATTTTGTCACATGGCCATATCACTGGAGCTTGGATTTCTTCACAACAGTTTGGAAGTCTTTGTACGGTCCAGTACACCGATCACATTCTGTCCACTGACATTTGAGACATGTTCCTTGTTGTTTTCTGAGGATGTGTTTGAAGAATCACATTACCATTGTTGGAATGTTCTTTTCATAGTCTGTGTTTAGCAGGAATGTGTTTCGCAGGAATAAAGGTATATGGCTTGGTTTGTAAAGGATTACTCTTACTCTTACAGCACATGGATAGTTCCATAATTGCTCAGTCTCTTCCCACAGATCACACAAGGAAAATCTCAGTAAAGTGTATGAACTCCATAATGCCAACAAGGATCCAAATGTGTATATAGCAGAATCATATTCTGTACATTTTTGTGTGTGGGCAGCTTTCTAATTTGGAAATTTTGTCTGGGCAGCAGCCTATTCAGTGTGCTCTTTTTTATTTCCAACTGCCAAGAAATTTTTTTACGTGCACATGGATCCTATGAGTTTTTCACCCTTGTCAGAGAAGGCTAGACGCTTGTTCCATTTGCCAGGATCAGGAGGCTGAATACAATTCTGTTGTTTAATTTGTAAAAATTTATTGATGTCTTCTGCATATTCTATATTTGTTTTGGCCTGGCTAGAAATGCTATTGTCTGTCATTCTTGCTATTAGTCCTACTACTATTCCTTCATCCCTTATTTGAGATTAAAGGTATATGAAATGTTTTACTGCCTCCTAGGCGTGTCCATTTTGGTCATACTCCTATTGATTCATCCACTGTTGTCATTAACTAGACTTTTACTGTATTGATTTCCAATACATGTTATCTTTATGGGAATGTCCTGAGTGCAGCGATGTCAGTTCTTAGCTCAACTCAGCTCAACTCAACTACATATTTTCTAGAGATCATCAAGTCTGGCTATTAGTTCTTGTTTACCTACAGCTAGAATGTTGATGTCTGAACAGACAAGACTTGAGATAATATGTTCTCCAATTACTATTGTTCCTTTGCAAGAAATCAATGTTTCAAAATTTTATTTCGTTCTTCTTAGACATTGAAAAGGTGTGCAACAGACTTATTGTCATACACGAGTGCACTTGTGTTGTTTGAGTGTAAATTCACGATGATTTGAATAGGTGGATTTCCTGTTACTATTATATTCCTTCATAACATTTCACAGGATCTCCACAGTGCTGAATTAGCTTTCCCAGGATGGATCAACTCCACCTGTCTTTCCGCTGGACCATTCTATACACTTGATTTACAGTTTCCACTTCCTTTCTAGTTGTGGAAGAATTGTGGTTATCTGACGCCTCTGTATTTTAGAACAGATATATTACCATTGTTTTTATTATCGCATAATTCACAATATCATTTTGCCAATAAGATTATAATCTATATTCCTTTAAAATAAAATGTCTATCATTTTCTTTAATTGTATGTGGTTCTTGTAATGGTGGTTTTGTGGACTGGTTAAAAGAATCGCAAAATTCTTCTTGTACCAGTCATTTATGCATGCTTTAATTCTATACACTATTTGAAGATCCATTTCTCCACATGCACTAGTTTATGTAATTTTTTATAGTCACAGATTTATGTACCCATCTGCCCTTTGCTCTTTTAACATGATGAAAACATCTCTTCAAAGATGTATTTTCTTGTTGAAAAGTATTGGTATTTGAACAGTTAGTCAGAGTTCCACTTTTCTTTATTGTTCTCTAATTAAGGTGTGAACAGTATCTATTACTTTCACATGAATCTACTATTTGCTGCCACATTGAGGTCTGTGTCAAGTAGTGGGTTTCATCTATTATGTATTTATTTCTGTATACATACTTCCATCTACTGTTAGAGTTATCTCTGTGGTAGCAGTGAATAGCCATGTGCAAAACCAGAATAAATATTTGTTTTTGTGACAATTACAGAATCTATCATTGTGGTGAGCAATGCAGTAGATCAGTCATTTAAAAAATATAATGAATGTTTAAAAAAAATTATAAAGGGTGCCACAATAGTTTAGTAGTTAGTACACTGAGTTACCAACATAATAGTTTGGATCTGACTTCGGTTACAGGAGGATTTTACCACCAATGTTTCTTCTGGGTCAACCCATCTCAGTATATTAACAGGGTACAGATAAGATGACCATAGTAATATTTATCAAGTGCTTTTACCAAAAATAACAACTGAACACTGTATAAAAAATATGCTTTATGCTATGTGAATAGTTATTCTATCTTCTTAGGTCAAATTTACAATGCATATGTCATATTTATAACACACGCTTGAGGTAGGGAGGTGGTGGTGCCCATTAACATAACCTGCGGACTAAGCTATGTGTGTAGCTAATCCATAGCAAATATGTAAGGTTCTTTACATCACAGATAGAAGAGACTGCACAAATTAATGAATTTGCAATAAGCATGCCATAGTTATGATTTATGATAATGTGTTAAGAAATAAAGACTCATTTAAAGTGTACAGCTAATATAGCACTAAATCCCACAAACGAACACCAAGAAGAAGAACGAACGAATGCACACACATTCTATGTGGGGGAGAGGGGGTGGGGAGAGAAGAGAGAGATAACATTACAGCAGAACAGGTTTCATTATTGTTTTATGCAAAACCATGGGCACTGAATAAACAATATGAGATGGAAACTAAAGCTTTTGAAATGTAGTTACATAGATGACTGGAAGGACTCTCACACAAGGAGAGGACAACAACCACAGAAGAATGAAAAAAGCTGGGATTGAAGCATTACAAAATGAGGTCAAGGTGAGATAGATAAGGTACTACAGGCAAATAAAGAGACTGGTTGAATAATTTTATGGAGGGAAAAGTGCAAGAGGCAGATAATGAGACATGTGGGTGGACAACATCATGAGATACACTGGGGAAAAAGTCTGTTAGATTACAATGTGAAGACAGTGGGCATAAAGTGTTAGATTACAATGTGAAGACAGTGGGCATAAAGTGTTAGATTACAATGTGAAGACAGTGGGTATAAAGTGTTAGATTACAATGTGAAGACAGTGGGCATAAAGTGTTAGATTACAATGTGAAGACAGTGGGTATAAAGTGTTACAACATTCAATGTGGAAATGGCACTCCATGATTCTTCTTCCTCTGACCTTTACCCTCTATTGGAGTACAAGCCTTCACTCAACTCACACCAAACCGTTTATCGTTTGCTATCCACTGCAGCTTTCTTCACGTCTTTCCCATATTATTCACCGATGTCTCTAATTCTTTTCTCTATGTGCCAGTCTCCCTGGCCTAGAGGTTAGCAGAGAAAGTCGCTAACCTCTAGGCCAGGGAGACTGGCACATAGAGAAAAGCGACTTTCTCCGTAATCCCATATACTCTCGTGAGTAATGTGGCGATGGCGAGAATCGGTAGCGGTTCTAACCACTTCGGTAACTTACGGGGTATGTGAGCCGGCCGCTCAGAGAGCAATGGCAAACTACTGAGCGTAATCCTGCCAAGAAATCAACAATCAGCTGAAAGATGCTGATGTTGACAGCAATGTCCTGTAAAGGATGTGCCTTTAAAAGCCTCCGTGCCTGTTCTATTACATCTTATTTTATGTAATTCCAATATGCTAATCTTATAATATTTAATTTCTTCTACCACGTGTGCCGTCCTCCCAATTTATTCATAGTTCTAACATTCTAGGTGCCAATTCTGGAGATTTTCTCTGGTGATAGATGGAAAGTCAGCAATCCTGACTCTGCTGCTTTCTCCACATCGACTTTTTCTAAAACAGCCTCCTTTAATCCTGATTGGCTGAATTATGCTTTTTTCTGTATCTGAATCATGGTTGGTTGGATTGAGCAGCTAAAGTGTTCTACAGGATGAGATATCCAGTCAAATGCCAACCCTCCTTTGTTGTCTCTTATGGCTTGCATGGTATATTGAAGTTTTACATTCTGTTCTTCCCTTATGTGCTATGGTAATACATTAGGACACTTGCTGGTGTCTAGGGTTGAAGGGGGAAAATGCCACCAGCCTATGTAGTCAGCACATTGTGTACCAAACTAGGATTATTCAGTTCACATCCCTTACATAACAATTCCTGGCCTCACTGTGAATTAGAACCTGTGCCCCATAATGTGATACCATTATTCTAACCATTGACCACCAGACTCTCTTAATAATATTAAGACAACTTGATAATATCTGTTCAATGAGAGAGAAAGGGGAGGCAAAGACGTAGAAGCAGATGGGGAGAGAGGTGAAGAAATAGAGGGAAGGAGAAACATACAGAGAGACAAAAGGGAAAATGCAGGGGTGAGAGGGGAAGGGAGGAAGAGAGACATGAGGTGTGGAGGAAATGAGATGTGTGGCAGAGACAGAGATTTACATAGAGAGAGCGAGAGCGAGAGAGAGAGAGAGAGAGAGAGAGAGAGAGAGAGAGAGAGAGAGAGATAAAGGGGATATAAATGCGAGAGGAGTGACTTCATTCCATCAGGTTTGATCCCATATGACTTGGCCTGAAAAAAGCGTCACATAAAGCACAGACTCTTAGCTCCATCGATGACCTCCAGGAGTCTCTGAAAATACTGCACCTTTTAACCGAATGATGGTCTGGAAGCAAACCCACAACTTCAGAACGTATGGCAGGTGGCTTAACTACACCACCACAGAGACCCCCTTTCATGAGAGATGGAGAGAAGGGGAAGGCAGCGACACTATAACCAACAAACATCATCATTATTATCAATATAAATAAAATAGAGCTTACAATTTTTTAAGGCTCTGCAGTCCATCAAAAGCACCTGGTTCTATTACTGCAATCTGGTTACTGCTCAGGTTCCTGCGAGAGAAGGTTGGTGATTAAAAGTTGGAAATATGAGCTAGGGAACAATTTTTGCTCACAATACTTCATGGAGAATGTTAGTATAAATATTGTTGAAGCATGATACACAAGGAGCAATAAAACATAAAAGATATGAAAGATTACAAGTTAAAGATACAGGTGGTAGCAAGTAAGATAAGACAATAATATGCAATAGACTGATGATAGCAAGCAACATACAGGTAAAAGGAAACAACATATTTATGATAAACACACAGATGACACAAAATATACGCATAACTAGCAATACACACATGTAAAAATGTACTAATAATAATAACATACAAATGACAGCAATGAATATACTGATTGGAGTTCAGCATGGCTAAATGTATAAGAGAGCTCATTCTTAAACTTCCGTGTGCTGATGCCAAGGTAGCGGGTTCAACCCCTACAGTGGTCAGCTGGACTAAAATGTTGACTTCTCGCCCTTGACTTGGCGATGTAAATTACAAGTACCTCAAAGTCAGAGTGGGCTCGCCTGATAACTGCTAGAAGTAGGATGTATATGTACTAAGCTTGAGCTCAAAGCCAGCGAGCGCCCATAGACATAAGCATCAGAAATAGAGATGACAAGAAGTGGATGAGTTAACACTGAGGATATAATGAGTACATAAAGAAGTGATACGAGTGTATGCTACAAGTGATATGATTAGTGTATGCAGAAGTGATATGATGAATATACACATGAGTTAGTCAGTTGCTGTTTCCCACTTCACGGTAAAGGGTCGCCCCATTATGCTCCGCTCCTGTGCCAGTTAATATCACACAAAATGCTCCTCATTGCCCCGTGTGAAAAGTGAAACAGGCTGGAGTCTTGACAATACAACAGTTTGCACAGGTATACTATGCATAATGCCGCTGCCAGAATTCCAACACAAAAGTCAGCCACAAAAAATATAATTCATCTTCGGTGGAAGCGGCAGTCACTAAAAAACCAGCCGCCACACATTACTGCATAAGACAACCCAGTTCAGCAACTGACGGCCACCATTTTTCTGAACACACAGTTCATGCTACAAACAACCGCGGATAGATGTAAAAGCACTCCACACAAAAATCACAGCTCACAGTGTCGCTCCACGCACTCAACTCAATAGCAGGGCGACGGAACCATATATACATGTGAGTGATGTGTAGGAATGATATGATTAGTATAATCATGAGTTATGTCTCATCAATTCAGTGTATAAACATATAGGTTATATTTCTCCCTCCCTCTCTCTCATACACAATCAACTCTCCAGAAACATTAAACTGTATAGTTATGTACTGTATAACTATTTAACCAGTAAGTTCTTAAATTAAGAATTTTCAAAAAAATTTTTATCCAATGATATAGATTACCAAGGGTTGTTTTTTTAAGCACAAAATAATTATAATCATTTTCTGAGTAAAGTGATTACAGCTTCTAGGATTACGCTTAAATATTTCAGACTACCATATGTCAGCAGACTGTAACTCTATACTTGCTTGGTACAAAGTTAATTACTCCACGATTTCAATTTGTTCTCTCTCTCTCTCTCTCTGCCTCTTCTCTCCTCTCTCTCTCTCTCTCTCTCTCTCTCTGTGCCTCTTTCTCTCTCTCTCTGTGCCTCTCTCTGTGCCTCTCTCTCTCTCTCTCTCTCTCTCTCTGTATGTGAAGATAGGTATTCAGGTAGGTATGCAGACAGACTGGTAGGTTGTTAAGTAGGTGTGTAGAGAAAAGTGGGGTTTATTGCTGCCGAGCTGTTAAGTTAGCTTGTCTTGTCTTTCCTCTCGTGCCTAAGTTGGCGCATAGGGCAGAAGTCGTGGCTCTCTGTCTTTGCGCGAAGCGTTTAACATTTGGAGCCAGAATCTGATTCTGTAACAGTTGGGAGTTTTATGATGACGGATTGTCAGGCCGCCGATCAACCGTCTTTAGTCGAGTTGGAAGTTGCGCGCCTGCTGCCTTCCTTGGATGTGGTAGCCGTTTCTCATGCTCCCTCTCCGGAATCGAACCCTGATTCCCCGTTACCCGTTACAAACATGGTAGGCATGTCACGTACCATCGACATTTGATAGGGCAGACATTTGAAAGATGCGTCGCCGGCACGTAAGGCCATGCGATCAGCACAAAGTTATCCAGAGTCACCAGTGGGAACGCCGCGCCCTGCGAAGGGCAACGACGATTGGTTTTGGACTAATAAAAGCGCTCTTTCCGCGAGGGTCGGAGCTTGGTAAGCATGTATTAGCTCTAGAATTGCCACAGTTATCCAAGTAGGATCGTGTCATCTAAGGAACCTCGACTAATTTAATGAGCCATTCGCGGTTTCACCGTGAGACAGTGTGAACTTACACATGCATGGCTTAATCTTTGAGACAAGCATATGACTACTGGCAGGATCAACCAGACATCTATCGGACAGACGGACTATTCACGCACACGCAAGCCAAGAGTAGCATCGCTAAAGCGCGCCCTCCCGGTACAAGGTGATACATGCAAAACCACTGGATGCCTACCGACGAGCTTTCAAGCTACGCAGGCAGGACTGACCGAAAAAAAAGCTATACCAGTTAGCTGCCGAGCCATTATGTTAGCTGCCGAGCTGTTATGTTAGCTGCTGAGCTATTATGTTAGCTGCCTCTGCTGGGGATTGAACTCGGATCACTGTCTTGACAGGCGAATGCACTACCTACTAATCCACCATGACTACAGTAAAGCATTTTCCAGGACATGATTACTTGCAAAAGTAGAAAACAAACGCCATGTTATGAAACGGAAAGATAAGGAGAATGACGTGGCAAATGGGAATACTGAGAGTATTATTCAGAGAGATCAAGTATGTAGGAAAGTACGACTGCATGGTTATATTGAGCATTTTTCAAACTGACAAATGTTCGAACGAGCAAGCGATCATGGAAAGATTTCAGTACACTGATGCAGCATACAATGAGATATCAGTGTGGAGACGTAACATACAAGCTGGAAATAGCGCTACATGTCGTCTGGGGGACATAATAGATGTGTCCATGTGATGGAGACAGGGCACACAAGGGCATTTCCCCGAGTGCAGTGGCGTCTCTTCTGTTAACCAACAACAATATATGATTGTGTGTGTGTGTGTGTGTGTGTGTGTGTGCGTGCGTGCGTGCGCGTGTGTGTACACTGCAGTACGAAAGTGTTTTGGCGGCATACAGGTTGCAGTAACAAGCAACAATGTATATGTGTACTGCTGCGAGAGTATTCTTGAAATGATACATAACAAAGTAAATGTGTGTGTGTGTGTGTGCGCGCATATATATAGCGCGGCCAAATAGCCTGCAGTTGGTTTTAAATGCTGAGTATGCAGGATTACGAATACGTTCACTAGCCCTTCGCCACAAACACCGGACGATACATGCTGTGGCAACACACAATTCCTCATTATGCCAGCCTACCGAGCATGTCAGGATTGTTTCAATGACGTGGTGCTTCTAGGCCGACTCAGTCTAAAATAGGTACTACGACATTTTCTGGGAAGTAAAAGCCACCAGCGTGCTATTGACTTCATTACCCACCGAGTGCTGACCAATATGTGGGGCAAGCACAATACAGCTACCGCGTCTCATTGCGTGGAATGGGGTCCTTTACTTTTACTTACTGAATACGCGGGGACACACGATTCACGCCATCATCTTCCGGGGAGGAAGTTCTAAATCAACATCTGCAACACAATTTCCCATCTTCGGGAAGTAAGTAATGTATTTCTCCTTGAAGTAAACTGTTTGTTGAGAGAGAGAGAGAGAGAGAGAGAGAGAGAGAGAGAGAGAGAGAGAGGAGAGAGAGAGAGAGAACGCGAGAGGGAGAGGGACGAGGGAGGGAGAGAGAGAGAGAGAGAACGCGAGAGGGGCGAGAGAGAGAGAGAGAGAGAGAGAGAGAGAGAGAGAGAGAGAGAGAGAGAGAGATTGAAGATTGACGATTACTAGGGTACAAGAAAATATAGGCGAACATGGCTGGAGGGGGAAGTAGTGCAAAAGCCAAGAGTAGCGATGGATCTGAAGATAACATATGTCGCTATAAAACTATGTTAAGCGCAGAGAAGCAGGCACGGGTGGGACAAGTGGAAAAGCGAATCGAATGTTTCCAAGCAGCAGATGAATGTGCGGCAGGAGAAAGACACCCAGAGTCATGACAGAGAGTGCCATGAAGGTAACAGGCCAAAACATTCGGGGAAGAGGGGCAACTTCTGACGATCGGGAGACTCTCATCGAGCTTGCTCCGCGGAGGAGTTTTTAATCACAGGGAATGATTGTGTACACACCGAAGAGTGCTTATATCATGACAAGTCTTCATGGCTTCTTCTCATAGTCCATGCCGTGTGGTGGTGGTGATCATGTCTGTCCAGTTTTCTGTTTCGTGTACAGGCAGCAGTGATGTTCCTTCACGCCATGATATTAACCCATCTTCTCTCTTGGTATCCCCCTGCCTCTCCTGTTCTCCAACTTTCCTGTTGTCACAACGTACTACAGCGTTCTCCTTCCTGTGACATGCCCATATAATGTGAACTGCCTTCTTGTGAAACGAGTAACCAATTCTCTTTGTGAATTCACTTCTTTTAAGATATCTCTATTACTATTTCTATCCGTCTAACGTGTTTTCATCATTCCTCCATAAAACCGCATCCCTGCAACTTCCACACAATTTCTCATTTGTCTGCTGGCTGTCCATGATTCGCGTTTGTACATCAGGATATGTTTCGTTTAGCTCCTAAGAACTCTTGTTCTCACTCCGACTGACAGAGACACCGTGTAGAGCAGTTTCTTACATCTTGTGAATTGCTGCTTTAGTTTGGGTGATTCTACATTTAACTGTCTTATTTGTGTCTGTTAGTCGACATCAGATATCCCTGTCATCAACATTTAGAACACGAGGTTTACATAAATCTATGATGTTACATACAGCCCATTCTTCTACATATCCGTCAACCACGGAATCTGAGTACCAAGATAACAGGGTAACTAGAGATCACATAGATGTGATTCCCTCCTAGAACGCTCAGAATCACAAGGTGGCTAAAAAAAAAAAAAAGGACTAGTCCAGTACACGATAAAGGAGATACTGCCGTTGAGGTGTGAAGTGTCAGCCCTTCTCATACTCTAGGTCACGACATGTATCGTAAGGTGGTGAGTTTCCTTACTGTCTCTCTCACCTTTCGTTTTCCTATAATTCATAAAATTGTGAAATACATTCAGAAAATTGTGAATGCCTCAAATTCTAAATTGTGAATGACTCTATCAAAGGTGTGAAGTGTCAGCCCTTCTCATACTCTAGGTCACGACATGTATCGTAAGGTGGTGAGTTTCCTTACTGTCTCTCTCACCTTTCGTTTTCCTATAATTCATAAAATTGTGAAATACATTCAGAAAATTGTGAATGCCTCAAATTCTAAATTGTGAATGACTCTATCAAATGTACATCACGATTTCCTATTGCCAAGAAACTGCTGCTATACGTCAGGTAAAACGAAACATGGTATCGGTAGAGTATGGGTATAGGACTGAAGAGAAGGTGACTCCATCAACTGACACACATACATATTCACGCACACTCCCTTAGAGGCACGAACACTCCCTTAGAGGCACGAACACTCCTTTAGAGGCACAACACACTCCCATAGAGGCACGAACACAAAGATAACGATGCATTTTATTTTAACATGCACGTAGTCATATCTGAAGATAAGACGCTTCTAAGGGGCACAGAAGCTACCCAGACACGGCAACACACGTGTTAATGATAACCGGTACGCCGCGCAGCGAGACGGCTTCCGAACGTCTTTGTAAACTTGTTATCAGATCCTTGTTGATAATCAGATTTGTAGATGAAAAGGTGGGCGGGAACCAACTGCTGGAAATTAGTTCTACTTCCCTTAACGACCGACGCCTACGTTCGCAGACTAATTCGTCAAAGGTTAATTTTGCTCTGTTCTCTTTTATCCCTGTGGCTACAAATCTTTGTTCAATGAAGCATTTCAGGTCCATCAAAGGACAACAAATTTATCAGGAAAAAAAAATAAATATGGAAGGATATCAAGATCGATCCATGAAGTACACAGAGAGAGAGAGAGAGAGAGAGAGAGAGAGAGAGAGAGAGAGAGAGGAGAGAGAGAGAGAGAGAGAGAGAGAGAGAGAGAGAGAGAGAGAGAGAGAGAGAGAGAGAGAGAGAGGCGGGGAATCTGTGTGATGTTTAAGAGTACTTACCTCAAAGTGGTGCCCAAGCAAGAGTTAATCTACAAGCGTATGTCGCACAATGCTAGTTTGTGCTGAACGTACGGAAATCGCGATCTGATAACGATTGGTAACGAGCATATAACTGCAGCCAAATGTGCATACCAGACCTGGAGTATACAGTATAAAGCGACCGCCATGCTAGGCGTGGCATAGAGTAGTACATACATGTTAGTTATTCGCACGTCCTTCACAGGACATTGGGGTCAACCCTTAGCATTCATGATTTTATGATTTACTAGAAGTAGTTTGTCATTGCCTTCTGAACGGGCGGTGTCTCATACCATGGAAATCAACGCAAAAGGTCTGCTTCCAAATCGCCAGCGGCTGATTTTGAACCCTGGAATCTGTATGCCGGGGAAATGTGAAGCCGAGCGTCTCAATATCCATATACGTCAGTTAGTTCATTTATACTTTACAATAAATACAGGACAGTATTATGACGTTCACACAACGTTAATATCGCACAACCTTCTTGTTTGGATCAGCGTGAGTGAGAGAGAGAGAGAGAGAGAGAGAGAGAGAGAGAGAGAGAGAGAGAGAGAGAGAGAGAGAGAGAGAGAGAGAGAGAGAGAGAGAGAAAGAGGGCGAACCAGAGACAGGGAGAGAGTATTACATTTGATCATTCTGAACATAACTTAAGAAATAAATTCACAGTAGTGATTAGAACTTATGACAGACATAAGACGGAAGTAGCTACCCAAGTAGCTACAGAAGGATACACTAGACAGAGGAAACAGAAACACGGAAATCTAACCCGCTACTTCCAATAATATGGTCTCATTGCTGAATGCACACACCCAACTACCTGTTCTCACTAAACACACGTAAAACGATTGAGAATACCACAACACTATCTTTCCAAGAATAAGTATATAGGCAGGTTAGAAATCTAGAATGGCTTGTCACAGCTCATGAACTTTATGCTAATATTCGTACTGTACATATAGCCAACCTGACATGATGTGACACGGGGATCTGGCCGACACTCAGGACTCCCAAGAAAGGCAGACGGACACATAATCAGTCTCTTACTGGCACCATTAGCATTGGGACTTTTCGCTTGCTGTTGAAGATGAGGACGGAGCACGCATGGGAATATCCCGAGTGCTGAGATGTCGGTTCTTGACTTAACTCATCATGAAATGACACTACAGAGTGATGACTTCGAAGCAATACTGTAATACTTTCGTTCTTTGGGCGGAGCAACAGTGTCGAATACAGTGTACTTGTCACTATCAAATTTCTCTGCCGTCTTGAATGTTCTGTGATATCTACTGCTTTTCTTTTGTCTTTTCTAAGTATCAATCAATATCCATGAACGTATTTCTCTACCCTTTGTAGCATCGACCACATACATGATTTCTTCACAATAGGGGATTTAAGCTGGCAGCCTAAGCGTAACCGGGAATTTGTCTCCCCTATTCCGGAGCTGTCCGTGTAACTTAACCAAAATGAACGAAGCACGTGACTGGAAAGCTTAACAAATACAAGAGTGAAACATCGACAGTTTCGAGCAGTCTGCATCAACGACCAAAACACTAGATACAAATACACGAAACTGTGAGTACTGTAACGAGAGTGGTCAGGGTGCGAGAATGTTCATCATCGGTGACGGACAGGGTCTAACATTTATGGCTGCCTGGAGACAAAGCTACTAACAGGAAATTAGCACTTTAACATATTGTCTAATGCAGAGGTTCTCAACCTTTTTTGGCCCGTGCTCCCCTTCACAATATTTTCAGAACTGCATTCTCCCCTTTCGTATTTCCTACCTAAAAATCCCGCCGCCGCCCCTACACAGTATATGTAATAATGGAAGCTAAATTTAACAGCACATACTAAAACAAGTCTAGACGTTAACATAAAACATGATCTGTGGGTCTACTTACTTTATAAATTGAATTTTAGAAGGGTGAGACGTACAGAACCGTACAGTATGAAGGGAAAAACAATATCAAGTAATCGGTTCTTGTATTAACGCGATCTTGAAATAATCTTAATTCGGAAGACCCTAAAATTCCCTCCCCCGATTCACCACCGGTTGAGAACCACTAGTCAAATGCTTAAGGGAGTCCGTTCCATCAGGATCCACATGGCCCACTTTCTACCGGGCAAACTGACACCATGGCCTATCCACCATTGTTCCTCATATATCAACGGGAGTTAGTGCATTTGGATATGCGAGTTCATTCAATAAGGCTTATATACTTCTGCATAGGAAGGCAGTGTGAGGGAACGTCAGTACTTCAAAATGCATAATGACGTCATCATTGGCACCTTGCCACCTTGACAGACGATAGTTCAAAAAGGCTTAATAACTACAACCCATGGCGGGAGCGAGTGTGACTGATCAGACCGATTAGCGCTGTATATGTTCCTCCACAATGAATGTAAGTTCAACCTCGGCCATCTCTAAGCATCTGCTAAATTGAGGTCATAAGGTTAATTTTTTTTTTAAAAGGCATTCCGCATACTGCATTTGGCGATCAATAAACGATTACTCTTATAGGCCGAGGCTTGAGCCACAAAGCATCTAAACCATGTATTATGAAGACAGAAAGAAATCACGGCGACTGCCATTACCGTGGGGATAAGAAATGCAACACATGTGACTATTAACAGTCACTATATGTGTAAAGTATTTCTGGCAAAATATGATGAATCTATTCACTGCATAGTTAATATCTTTGCTGTATGCACCTGGCGAGATTCAGCGACATACACCACGCAATAAATTGTTCAATTTATTATTTGTGGCTTCTGTGGTTCAATTCATACAGTGCTTTGAAAGAAATCAGAAAGAGATATATAAGACAAGCCGGCTGTCTTAGCTCTGAAGTCAAAATAATACGTTAATCGTGTGCAATGGTTCGGTTCGACAAAAGTAGTCTGTATCTAACGATATCTATCGTACAATCTTACCCTTTACAATACGAACAGATTCCGAATGTGTAGAAGACTGATTTAAAAAAGAAAAAAAGAAAAAAACAATAACAGCTGAAAGGTACTCTCTGAATATATGCGACATAACAGAATTTAAAATTCATTTGTCGGAAAAGACAACAAACAGACAAGATCGCAATACTGAAGAAATTGGCTACTAAGACAAACAAGAATGAGGAAAATAAAATATTGTGAACATGTAAAAAGATATGAACGTCTAAACAAATTATACAGATAAATATTCCAGACATGAGAGAGATATGATGATGGTGATGATGATGATGATGATGATGATGATGATGATGATGATGATGATGATGATGATGATACTTACGTACATGTATGGGGGAGCTAGGGATTTGGCCTAGTAGAGGAGAGGGCGATTTTCTCAAGTTATGAGAACCATTGATGTCGAGTAAGTATGTGGGGAACAGGTTGGGGATTATTATATTAGAGACCTCCCCCACCCGCACCCTAACATCGCCATTACATCATAAGACACATTCCTTAAAAAACAGTATCGAAACTTCTGGAAACCATGGAGATATTATGGCATCATCGCAGACGAATGAAATTACCTTGGGTGATAAATTCAATTATAATGCGGTTCTAAGACAGCACAGAACAGAGAGTGGTGGTTGCAACAGAAAATCATAACACAAGGGACTGCTGTGAAGTAGGAAAATATTTCAGTGAAATAATTCTATGATATATTGTTTTTTTCCTCAAACAAATGTGGTATTCTACAAATAGCAGCGGAGAAACTCATAAGAATGAATGCTTAAAGGACTGCAGAATTTGTGTACGTTTGCTATAAGATTGATTTCTATCTTTTCATATGTTAGCGTGGAGGGGTTTTTGAAAATATTGCCGTTCCTAGTTTTGTTAGTTAGTTAGTCAGTCAGTCGAGGTTCCAACTTCACGGCAACGGGTTGTCCCCATTTTGCTCCATTCCTGTGCCAGTGAATATCACACAAAATGCTCCCCACTGTCCAATGTGAATAGTGGAAAAGACAGGAGTCTCGACAATCCAACAGCCCGCACAGGTACATTGCATAATGCCGCCGCAGAATGCCAACACAAAAGTCATCCACGAAAACCACAGTTCATCGTCGATGGACTCGGCAGTCACCAGAAAGACCTCACCGACCCGGGTTTTCTCACATGGCTCAGTGTTTTGTATTCACCCTCTGTGAACTCATGCAACATAAAAGGTAAATACAAACCTTGGAACGGCAATATTTTCAAAACTAACTAACTAACTCACTAACTAAACTAAACTAAACGAAACTAACTAACTAACTAACTACTAACTAACTAACTAACTAACTAACTAACTAACTAACTAACTAACTAACTAACTAACTAACTAACTAACTAACTAACTAACGAACGAACGAACCCACCCACTCACTCACTCACTCCCTCCCTCCCTCACTCACTCCTTCCCTCCCTCCCTCACTCACTCACTCATTCCATCGCATCCATCCATTCATTTATTCATTCATTCCATCGATCCATCGATCCATCCATCCATTCATTCACGTGCAGTGATGTCGGTTCTTAGCTCAACTCAGCTCAGCTCAGCTCAACTCAATAAAGACACATTCATGATACGGCGTGGACCAGTGTCATGGTCAGTCACACCAAGTTCATTTATATCGTTCCACTAAAAGCTATACTAATATTCATCAATGATTTGTTGAAATTTCTAATAGAACAATTAACTATTGACATAACTGTTTCGTTATAAAGCAAAATGAGATACAGGCATTTTTATTAAAAGCAGAGATATAGGAAAAGTAAATTCCTACGTACATAAAAATGACGGTCCCGCTGTATCAACTCCAAATGTATAAATCTCTAATTCCCTAAAAGAGGGTACCGTCTTCATATCTCCGGCAACTCATTTCAAGAATTCTGGTCTTCAGTGTCTATTTGTTATTCATATGGCCATGAGCACAGTGAACGTGAAGACCACAACACCTCCATTAACTCTTTATTGACTCCCATTATAGGCTTGCTTTGTTACAGTTGGTATCCAGTACGTTAAACTAAACTAATCTATAGAGTCTTGTATCCCATGTACTTGTTTAGTGTGGAGAGTTGGTATTCAATGTCTGTATAATTATAAAATTTGCAGTTACCTAATGTGTTTTCTAATAATAGTTCTTATCGACATATATATCAAATGTTTTAAGTCGCCCTGCTTGTCACGCTATACTATATGTAATTTCCATCTACATTTTAGTAACGTAGAATAACGAGTACAGCCATATTTAATTCCTGTCAAATTCTTTGAAATCTATTCTGCTGTCTAATGCTTCTAATATTTCATCCCCTAAGGTCGAATGCCTTCTCACTCTGCAGGCGAGAATATAGCCTAATGTTTCATGTTTGATATTCTGCCGAGTGCCTTATTAGGAGACATCCAATAGCTGGCGTGTGGCATGGGGGACACAATCGAAGCAGGGGCGCCTCGGCTGCTGGCGTAACAGACCTCAAAACTGGTATAAATTCTGTTTTTTAGGAAAGAAATAAACCGTTACTGTCTCTTATCACATTCTATCGGTGCACATATACTGTTGTTGTCTCTTACCACATTATACGGTGCACATATACTATACTGTTGTTTGTCCATCAAGAATGATGATGACCATTCATTTCATCCAGTGGTGTTGAAAGTATGGAGCCGTGAGTTCTAAGATGGCTGATAAGGCCTATTTGGGCTCGAAATGTTCTTTGACAATGTGGACAAAGATTGCTTGACGTTTCTGGAGGAGGATTTTCTGCAGTGGTTTTTCTGTTCTGTCTTTTCTTCATAGCTCTTGCAGTACTGGTTGCCTCACAAGTGACTGCACCCTTGCGTAATGATGCACGCCACGAATTTCGGTCTCTGGCTGCAGTCTCCCAGGTGTCATGATGAATTCCAAAAGCATTCAGTGAGATTTTCAGAGTGTCTTTAAAACGTTTCCTCTGGCCTCCTTGGGAGCGTTTACCACAACGCAACTCGCCGTAAAAAATTCGTTTAGGGAGCCTGTGATCTGGCATGCGAGTCAAGTGACCAGCCCAGCGAATCTGATTCTTCATTAGTAAAGTGTGGATACTGGGCATGGACGCTCTTTCTAGGACTTCAGTGTCTGGGATCTTGTCTTGCCATTTAATCTTCAGTAACTTCCTAAGGCACATATACTGTTGTCTCTTATCACATTCTACGGTGCACATATACTGTTGTTGTCTCTTATCACATTATACAGTGCACATATACTGGCGTTGCCTCTTATCACATTCTATGATGCATATATACTGTTGTTGCCTCTTATCACATTCTACGGTGCACATATACCGTTACTGTCTCTTATCACAACATACGGTGCACATATACTGTTGGTGCCTCGTATCACATTCTACGGCGCACATATACCGTTCTTGCCTCTTATCATATTCTACGGTGCACATATACTGTTGTCGCCTCTTATCACGTTCTACGGTGCACATATACTGTTGTTGCTTATCAAGTTCTATTCTGTACGTATATTGATGCTGTCTCTGCAGCAGACTGGTGAGATTGATGTCTAGTGAAGCTGTCTAAGAAAGGGAACCTGTAGGAGTGTAACAATTATAAAGCAATGATGCTTTGTCAGTGCTTGGGACACTATTCAGCAGGATCATCCTGGAGAAATTAATAGAAGCCATTGACAAACAACTGAGGGACCTCATGTTGTCCTATATCCTTTACTGTCTTCGTTTTTGCTTTATCGAAGATAAAAACTTCATGTTTATGTCCTCGTGAGTAACTTATTCTATAATCACATGAAAACACTTCTGCTTCATTATGATTTGTTTGACATAATAATACGATATTAACATGTGTGCCTTACATTTCAATCTTGGATATTTTCAAATATACCAACTTGTATGAGTGTTCTCACATTCAAACATTCAAATAACTAATGCATCACTTCTTGTTGTTTTGTCTACCTACAGTAGCGGGGTGAGGGTCTGATAGCATCCGTAAGCTCATGCTGTTCCTCCTGATGTCGTTCTGGTTAAAACAATTATTCTATTCAGACATAATTGATTTACTCTGCACACGTACAGTAGCTTGCAACTCTTTACTGTGAGAACAGTACCCATACTAGGCCGGCTGCCCAAGTTATAATGCCTATATAGGTATTCTCTGTCTAGCACAGTGGTTCTCAAGTTATAATGCCTAAATAGGTATTCTCTGTCTAGCACAGTGGTTCTCAACATTTTTTTGGCCCATGCACCCCTTCATCATATGTTCAGAATGTCATTTCCCCCTTTCGTATTTCCTGCCTATAAGTCTCTCTCTCCCCCCCCCCCCCCACCCCTATACACAATACGTTAAAATGGGAGCACATACTAGAACAAGTCTAGACGTCTACATAAAACGTGATTTGCGGGTCTACTTACGTTATAAAATGAATTTATTTCGAAGGGCGGGAAGTACAGAACCGTAAAGTGTGGAGGGAAAAACAATATCAAGCAATCGGTTCTTGTATTACACAAGTCTTGAAATCCTCCACCACTCCAACCCCCCGAAACCCTAATATACCCCCATCGGTTGAGAACCACTGGTCTAGCACAACTAACATGGTGACCAGTTCTGAACTGTTCAGCTGTTCACCGCTTTTATGCAACACCTACCTGCCGTGAGTTCACTTAACCCTGGTCGGGTAGTGCTGGAGCGCTAAGCGGGTACTCCGCCCCCGCCCATGACGTGTCCCTCAGATAAGGAGGGATTGTATTGGGGGGGGGGGAGGGGAAGAAGGTCTTACATCTTCATTTTCCGCATACTCCACCAAGCTACCCATATACAGCAGATGTGAAGGCGAAAGATTTATTCGTTGTGAAGAGAAACCAGAGTAATCCAATCTTTTGTTTAGACAGACGTGGTCTAGCAGACAAAAAAATTAATGATTTACTAAACAATATATATTACACAAATATTCAGTGTCTTAAATTTTAAATAATAATCAAAATTGTGTAAAGCTTTTATAATGGTAACATTCAATTGATACCCCTCAAAATATGAATAAAATTTTTACAGAAATAAACATATACTTCTCTTGCAAAATAGCTATCAGTACAAGTATAGTGAAATCTATAATTGTTCCCCTTGATTGTTAAAGCCGAAAAATGACTTCAACCTAGATGAACTTATTTCCCTTGTAATAAAGGAATAAAAACAGTTTTAAATATTGAGCACAACCCACTACTGGCAACGCTGATCGCATTATGGTATGAACCTAAGGCCCATCCACGTCAACGTGGAAGCACTAGACTCGAGTTTCGCTCTCATTTGAGCTCGTCAGTAGTGCATATCCTTGACCGGACCCGGAAACAAACCCCGGATCACTGGCGTGTGAAACGGGTGTGTAACCACCAGACCACGCTGGACGCGACCAAATTATCACAACAGAATACTACAACGTCACCCATTAATTAAAAAAAAAAACACACACCAAAAAACATAGTTGCATATCCTTTACAGGGCGTCGCATCAACACCAGCATTTTTTGCTGTTGTGATCACTTGGCAAGTTAACGTTCAGTAGTTTTCCATTGCTTTCTGACTGACCGGTAGCCATACCATTTTGTAAACAATATCAAATGGCACAAAGTAGTGAGATAAAGTAATTTATTTACTCTGCACACGTACAGTAGCTTGCAACTTCTTTCTGTGAGAACAGTGCCCATACATGGCCGGCTGCCCAAGTTATAATGCCTATACCTGTATAGGTATTCCCTGTCTAGCACAGTGGTTCTCAACCTTTTTTTGGCCAATGCACCACTTCATCATATGTTCAGAATGTCATTTTCCCCCTTTCGTATTTCCTGTCTATAAGTCTCTCTCTCTCTCTCTCTCCCCCCCCCACAATACGTAAACATGAAAGCTAAATTTAATAACACATACTAGAACAAGTCTAGACGTCCACATAAAACGTGATCTGCGGGTCTACTTACGTTATAAAACGAATTTCAGAAGGGCGAGAAGTACAGAACCGTAAAGCATGTAGGGAAAAAGCGATATCAAGTAATCGGTTCTTGTATTATACAAGTCTTGAAATCTCCCCCCCCCCCCTTCTTTCTGGAAACCCAAATATACCCCCCTGGGAGAATTCCCCATCGGTTGAGAACCACTGGTCTAGCACAACTAAAATGGTGACCAGTTCTGAACTGTTCAGCTGTTCACCGCTTTTATGCAACACCTACCTGCCGTGAGTTCACTTAACCCTGGTCGGGTAGTGCTGGAGCGCTAAGCGGGTATTCCCCCCCCCCCCCCCCCCCCCGCCCATAACGTATCCCTCAGACAAGGAGGGATTGTGTGGGGGGAGGAGGGGAAGGTCTTACATCTCCATTTGCCCCCCCCCCCTTCCGCTACCCCATTTCCCGCCATCTCCCTGTATTTCTTGTTACCACTAATTCGCACACCTGTTGTGTAGTTTTTTCGGCAATAGAACAAACAACAAAAAATTAAGACGCGTACGTTTTTATGAGGTCAAACAACACTCTTAACCCGGCTTCTGGTCTATACCACCATGGTGTCCCATCTTATCTCCTTCCACAAAATCAATAAAGCGGCATACGAGTGCGGAGAAGGAGGGCCCTTATCATTTTAGACAGTCACCCTAATAGATACTTCAGAGTTCTCCAGACTTGCGGGAATTCTCTTTATGGGTGAGACATTTGCAAGGTTAATTTTATTAGGAGATGGCTTAATAGACTGGTACTGCTGAAGTTTCAGATACGGCGACATGAGACCCCGACACGTGAAGACCATTGACTAGTCTGGCACTTCCCTCTAATGCCTCGCTAATCCTCTATGATCTAAACCTACAGACCTGGTAACAAGGTCTCCAGTAATACAGCCGTCCTCTGTCTTTATCTAAATTTATTTTTCGCTTCCCACTTCTTTCGAGTGGGCCCATTTTCGACAGAATACCAGGACACGGCGTACGGAAGATTGGACATACTCCACGCGCTAAGATAGACAGGGAAGTGTATGTCTTTCAGATCTTGTCATTTCATGTTAACTTTAACAAGACTGTTAAACTAACAAACCCAGTAGATAGTTCAATAGTAGATAACCAAACCCAGTATACAGTTAAATAATAAGACTACCAAAAAACCACCAAAGTAGGATGTGTGGGTGGGTGAGGGATGTATGAGGGTGAGGGATGTGTGTTTGGCTGGGTGGTTGGGGTGTGTGAGTGTGGTGGGTAGGTTGGAGAGGTATGTGTTGATGGATGGTGCGGGATGTGTGGGTTTGAGTGGTTGAGGGATGAGGACGTGGGTGGGGGATGTGTATGGGGATGTGTGTAAGGGTGGGGATGTGTGTGTGGGGGATGTGTGTGGGTGTGGGTGGGGTTGTATGGGTGGTGTATGTGTGGGTTGGTGGGGGATGTGTGTGTTGTGGTGGGGGATATGTGGTTGAGGGATGAGTGGATGGGGATGGGTGATTGGAGGTGTGTAGGTGGATGGGTGGAGGATGTGTAGAGGATGTGGATATGGGTGAGTGTGTGTGGGCTGGGGGTGAGTGTGTGTGGGAGGGGGATGGTGTGGCGTGAATGTGGGTGAGGAGATTGTGTGGTGCGGGATGGTTTGTGGGTTGGTGATGTGTGTAGGGGTGGTGCGGAATGTGTGTGTGTGTGGGTGGGTGGGGGAGACTGTGGTGGTGGGGGAAGGTGTGGGTGAGAGTGAGTGTGGTGGGGGTGTGTGATGGTTGAAATGTGTGTTGGCTGAGTGGTTCGGGGAGTGTGGGTGGAGGATGTTGGTTGGGCGAGTGTGTGTGGGTGGGTGAGTGGGTGTGGGTGGGTGAGTGTGTGGGTGTGGCGAGTTGTGTGTGGGGTGGGGTGTGTGGTAGCGATATGTGTGTATGTGGGGGATGTGTGGTGGGGTGAGGGTGGGAATGGTTGCGTTGGAGTATATATGTATGCCTGGGTGTGTGGGTGGGGTGGGGGATGTGTGTTGTGGGGGGGGGGATGTGTGAGTTGGGTGGGGGATATGTCTCATAACATGGTAATATGCACTGTTTATGTTTACAACATTCATTTGACAATGTTTTTGTTCCTATGTAAATGCATAATGCACTATTGATGAACTAAAGATGAGTGACTGGAAGGGCCGAATGTAAGACGGGCCCTGCGTGCCCAATTTGTAACACTCCTAAAATAAAAGTTCAATAAATAAATAAATAAATAATAAACAAATAAATACATAAATCACACATATCCCCCCCCCCCCCACAGACACACACACACACATTTCCTCACCCAACCACACATTTCACATCCACCGACACACACAATCCAGCAGCCACACACATTTCCCCACCGACACACATACATCCCCTACACCCCTTACACACGCCCCAATACATCCACCCACACACCCTTCATCTACCAAACACTCATACATCCCCCACTCGCCCAATACCCACACATACCACTATCCACCAACCACACAAACACACCAACCAAAACACATACCCCTTCGACACATCTCTCACCCACCCAAATATTCTCCACCCACACATGCCCCATCCAAACACACATCTCTCTACCCTCACACACACTTCCCCACCCACCCACTCATCTCCACACCCACCCATACATCCCCCACTAACCCACACATTCCACACTCCCCATCACCACACGTCCCTACCCACCCACCCACTCACACCCCCCCCCCCACACCACACACACATCCTCCACTCACACACACACATCACCCCCAACACACAATCCACACAAACACTCCCATCCACACATTCCCTCACTCACACACACAACCCCCACCCACACTCACCTCCCCCATCCATAAACACATCAGCGAAACCCATCCCCCAACCCATACACACATCCCAACACCCCTAACAAACATCTTTACACACCCATTCACATACCCCACCCACGCATGCACACCCCCACTCACCCACTCATGCACACATCCCTCATCCACACAACCCCCCCCCCCCCCCCACCGACCCACACACATCCCCACCCAGGCACATCCTTCATCCACACACATATTCTCTCACCCACCCACACATCTCCCCACCCACCCGCACACATCTCCAAACTCACACACATACCTTCACCCACAAACCCATCCCCCAACCCAAACACAATCCTCACATCTAGACACATACATATGCCTCACATAATCACTGAAGCTAATGTGAACAAACTCTCACACTTTACACACACATATACACTGACGATTATCGTATGCATTCTTACAAAAATGTTTAAAAAAAATAAAAATAAAGGAGAACAAATTATGCACATACATTGTGTAGCGTAAAAATAGTGATGCGAGTCAATAAGTTTATTCCTAAAATTGACATAAACATGATGGGAATAAGCAGTGCACATATTATTGTCAGTACATTGTAGAAAATCAAGTGGCAGTAAAAATGATAATCATGAGATAGCACGTCATATGACATACATGCGCTCAACTCTCTCTCTTCTCTCTCTCTCTCTCTCTCTCTCTCTCTCTCCTCTCTCTCTCTCTCTCTCTCTCTCTCTCTCTCACACTCTCTCTCTCAAATAAGACTATCTCTCAATAATAAGACTAACCAAGCCCAGTAAATAATTAATAAGATTACCCAAACCCAGTAAATAGTTAAGAAGACTACCAAACCCAGTAAACAGTTAAGAAGACTACCAAACCCAGTAAACAGTTAAGAAGACTACCAAACACAGCAAACAGTTAGAAGACTACCAAACCCAGTAAATAGTTAAGAAGACTACCAAACACAGCAAACAGTTAAGAAAACTACCAAACCCAGTAAACAGTTAATAAGACTACCAACTCCTGTGAATGGTTAAATAATCTATCGCATTCGGTCCCTCACATAGTGCGTCTCTTTACCACATTTTTTAATGTTAAGATGCGCCGAGTAGATGATGATACAAATAATAATAATAATAATATAATAATAATAATAGCTTTCACCACTCATATCTGACTATACTTTGATGTGTGCCCTAAGAGAGTAGACCAGGAATTACAGAGTCCGAGTCTGGCTCAAGTAACCAGGTTCGTCTCAAGATGGTGTTTTTCTTTATCTTTGGGGGTAGGAAGGGGGGGGGGGGGGGGCCTAATCATGGGATATAAAAATATCGGATGTCCAGCTTTCTCGAATGGGCAGTGTTCGTGGTCAGTAATTATAAGCGTATACTATAAATTTGTTTCTTTCGTTTTGTTATTGTGCCATTATTAATTATTCGCGTTTAAAGATCACTTTCACTGTTACATGGATATCTCCGTGGATGTTTCAGTCTTGTTTCATATGATAATTTCTACAGAATGCACCAACTTCGTAGCAGCAGCGATACTTCAAATGAACGTATATAAAAGAATTACCTATGCTGTAACTATTCTTTTGTTGATGGGGTTTCTAATTATAATATTTAGCATGGGCAGCAGTCTGCTTGGCTTCTTCTCGGCTTCCAATGTACTCCATCTCATCAGAGAAACTTAGATGTCTGAAACACTATTCCCGGAATCGGGGAAGTAAACCATTCTTTTCATATTTTGTAAAAATTTCAAACACTCCCCGCCGTTAATCGGATTACGTCTGTTCAGTTTAAAGCGGACGTCGCCCCTCTAAACCTTATGATTTGCTTTATATTAACAGTGGTCGTCGCTTTTCTAAGTCATCCCGCTTTATAATGACGGACGTCGCTTCTCTAAGCCATCCCGCTTTCTGTTAACTGCGGACGTCGTTTATGCCATCCAACATTATGTTAACGAATTCTCTAAGTAAGTCATCCCGCATTATGCTAACGGCAAATGTTTCTCTAAATCATCCCGCTTTCTTTTTAGGGTGGACGTTTCTAAGTCATCCTGTCTGATGTTAACGGCGGACATCGCTTCTCTACGTCATACTGCCTTATATTAACGGTGGACTTCCCTTAACCGTCTCATCTTATGCCAACAGCGGACGTAGCTTCTCTAAGCATACGAATAGAAGAACTGGAATAGAGATTAGCCTGATGTGGGAAAGGCCAGACAAGAGAGACAGAGGAACACAGACAGATGTTAATGAAATGCTTAGAAGAACAATAAATAATACAAGCAATATAATTTCCCGACAACAAGAAATGGCGGAAAGAATTGGAAAATCATTACCGCTAATATCGGCTTTAGAACGGGCATCGCAAGAAGAATATCCACAACATAAAGCATGTAGACCATGAATATCTTTTTTTTTTAATTTGGAATACAAGGAGAGCACACGTGTCATCAAGCGATGCTACAGGCATTACGGGATAAACTTCTCTCGCACCACACAAAAAGATTTGTCAGTCGTACGAGAGGAATTGATTACACATTTTATTGCCACTGGCTCTTTACATTACATAAAGCGATCGGTCCAGTGCCTACTGAAGACTTGGGAACCTCGGTAAGTTACTGGCTAGACGCGATCGGTCCGGTGGTACCTATTGAAGACTTGGGAAACTCGGTAAGTTACTGGCTAGATCGATCCGATGGTCAAATGGTTAGAATTTATATGGAGGTAGATTCTGGCAACTAACAGGGACTACCAGGTCGACCCAGTTTAAAATGGGTTTTGTTATTGTTGCATATCCCTTAAAGGACATTGCAGTCAATATCAGCATTTTTATCTGCTGTTGATGTACTAGGCAAGATTACGCTCAGTAGTTTGTCATTGCTTTCTAAGCGGCCGACTCACATACCCGGTAAGTTAGCAACGCGACGAGAACCGCTACCGATTATCGCGCAGGTTACGTTACTCAAATGAACATGCGGGATTGTGGAGAAAAACGTTAATCCCCTAGGCCTGGGAGACCGGCTTAAAATGGGTACAGGGAGATATCTCGGGAAGTAAAGTCAGCTTGTGTGATATTTACTACTTCACCCTTAGAGTGCCGGTCGGACTCTAAAAATATGGGTCAAGCATCAAATGCTCAGTAAGACTGAAGGTGTGTAACAGGGCCCTTTTTATTTTAGGGAGGGTTGACAAGACAGCCCAGGATAATGTTTAACTGAAAATATCCGTCTCGTTGGGATTCGAACACACAACTTCGGCAGCAGACAGGTACGCTAGCCATGGCGATACCGCGGCTTCAATTGTTCAGTTTTGAGGATAGGAGGTGTGGGGGAGAACAGGAAAATAAAGGGCTGGGGGTTTACGTAGACAATAAATACAAAAGGGCTGGTCATAGGTCTTTATAATGACTATGGAAGAGTAGCTGGAGAAAGCTTAAATTGGGCGCATACAAAGCTCCTTTTATTTACATTTAACGTGTGAAGTATGCACGTGTTGCTTTAACAGGTTCTGTCGCTATGATGCACTAAACAACATACCCAACCGGAACTGCTGCTTCAACAACTTGTCAGCACAGTAGATAAGTCACTGGCAAGGGCTGTGATAAAATTCATGATCTTACAGGGAAAAACACCTAAAGCAATACACGAGGAGGTGACACCGGTGTTCTCTATTCCCTGCTTCTTTTTTTTTGGGGGGGGGGGGGGGGGGTATGTTTCAGTAAAATAGAACTGGTAAGTACAGTTTAAGTGTGGCAGCTGAAATGTTGCTGATCTGCCATGATCTGAGAGACCGCGCTCCCAGTGCAAAGACGCCAATACAGTGAAGAAAATTACTGACCAGGATAACAAATAAAAAAACATGACACATGCGGAGATATAGCACAAATACCGAGTGAAAGAACAGCTAACTGTCCACAGTTACACAAACAGTGCCAGTCAGAAATATTTTGACCACAATAGAGAATAGATAAGACTTGGGTTCACCATTTCCACTCCATAAAACATAATTCTCAGCATGCAATGGAAAACCTCGGACTACCCAAAACCGGTCAAACCGAGTGCACAGAAGTTTGCAGTATTAATGATGGTGACCTTTGGAGTGGTGGGGAGGGGGGGGGGGGGGGGGGGGGTGGCAGCCGAAGATATCCCACTGAAAGATTATCTACCTCGTGGCAACAAGGTTAATGGACAAACTATGCAGATGTCTATACCAAACTAAAAGTAAGCTATGACCCAAACACGAGGGACAGCACGCAACTATTTATTGTCCTTTCTTTCAAGACAACGTGCCGTCTCAGACAGCACGGCTTGTGCAGCTAGCAGCTAAAGATTTGAATATTGCTATTTTTAACCAGCCACCATATTCTCCCAAGGATGTTTTAGTTTCCCAAATCCCTAACATAGATTTATTTTTTAATGATTTTTCTTTTTCGCGCTTTTATCCACCAAATGAGTGTTGACCCTCAACCAACTCTCGCCAAAAACTATTTTTGTCACCTTTGCAGTTCATTCCAAATCCCCACACCCATCTCCGTGTTTTTGTTTTTCTAAATGCATGTAACAAGTATAATACATAACATATAATTGATATGCAAAAGATGAGTCGGTGACAGGACCAAATGTAGACAGGTCTGGGTGCTCAATTTGCGACATTTGAAAATAAAGTTCGTTCGTTCATTTTGTCAGTGATGAAGAAGTTATAATGGCACGTTTGGTTCGAAAAACAGTGCGCTCTATTCCCAATGTGTTTTCAATGTCAAGCAAATGGCCGGGGGGATATCTTGGAAGCGGAGAAGAGGCAGACCACAAGGTAGATGAATTCAGGAAGTGATGGATAATTTACGCATGACTAAAATCGTGTGACAACGTCACCACTGTGGAGCTTGTGTGGAGAACTATATAAATTCCAATTAATCATTAGGTGAGGAAAATAGCTGGCACTGGATAGGGCGCACATTTAGAAAACATGTGAAATGTAGAACTACATAGTCCTTTCTTAGGAACCCACAGTGTACAATAAATAGAGAAAGACCCCCTACCCCCACCCCCCACCGAAACAAAAAACGGATCAGCGGTATCGATGAAACAATGTGGAAGATACGATAGTATATTAAACAATATGGGAGGTACTTGGTGTGAGGTGGATGGGGGGGGGGGTCTATGCTTATTTGCAAGATAGGGAGGGGGAGGAGGGGGGATCAGAAGAAGAAGAAGAAGAAGAAGAGAAGAAGAAGAAGAAGAAGAAGAAGAAGAAGAAGAAGGAGGAGGAGGAGAGGAGGGGGAGGAAGAGGAGGAGGGGGAGGAAGAAGAGGAGGAGAAACAGAAGGAAAAAAAAGAAACAATAGAAGAAGAACGCGTCAATTGCATGGGGTGTTGCGTTTTTTGTTTAATTGAAAAGGGTCGGGTAATCCGTGCATTGATTATCAGGGCAGCATATGACAATGCCTGTGACGCACACCAGGTAAACCGGTAGCCCGTCACCTACTTCCATAGATGCCCAGAGATGCAGCTTCATTCCCAGGAGCCTAGCTATCTTGATCTGGCACAACTATAATGAGTGCATGTGTTTGTGCACTCGCTCCCATGTTTATACCAAGTGAACAACATAGCAAACTGGCTTCCTCTTCTCCACGGGGCAGACGAGCAACAACAAAGGAAAGGAAGACAAACTGCCCCATTTTAATTTCTTGGCCAAACGCTGTAGAAACTTCCTCTTGGGGGTGAATGAAAGACAGACTGACTACATCCGGATTTGTTTCCGCTCCTTGCGTTCCAATTTGCTTCGATCAATGGCTTTTATTGGATCTGTTATTGCTCAGTTGTTTACGTTTCCAATCCCAGTAGTTAATTAAGAAAACTGGGATGCTGTTTGATAGCTAGTAATCCGTGAAGCAGGCAGTGCTCTTACATTGAACAGATTTCGGATACATAACTCACTAGCGAGAATAAGGCCTCTGGTTGAACTCCGACCTATAATAATAATAAGTGGCCGAGCTAGCACCCCATAGTGGATCATCATCATCATCACCGTCAAATGCGCGGCGAAAGGGCGTGGGCGAATATGCCCCACCACATCTCTTGTTCTCCAGCAAAATGTCTCAATTAACGTACTGTTTTATTTTCATGCCATTAAGTATGGCTGGCGAGAATCGTCACTTGTTGCCTTCGTCTATAACCCCCCTTCTCTCTCTCTCTCTCTCTCTCTCTCTCTCTCTCTCTCTCTCTCTCTCTCTCTCTCTCTCTCTCTCTCTCTCTCTCTCTCTCTCTCTCTCTCTCTCATTTCAATTATTAGAATATTCCAGTTTTTCTCTTCGTATAATGCGGTTGAATATGCTATCTTTTCTAATGTATGCGAGAAGTTGTTTTTGTCACTTAGTCATTCTCAGAACAAGTAGATTGCCCATTTTCGTTGACTGTCACCATAGTTAGTCTTATAAATTAAGTCACTGTTTAATTCTCTCAGAAAACAGGCCAAAATCAGACGAAAAGAAAAGATGCCGGATGAACTGAGACGGTGACATGTTGGAATATCTTCAGTAGAGTTGATCCAGAAACAGCACAACCGAGATCTGTGGCGAGATATGAACGACTTAAAAAGTCGCTTAAAAGTCGACAGGGTCGACTTCATTGAACCGGGTTTTTATCTCATATGGTTCAGTCTCTTTCAGCAGCGCGGACAGCGTCGCACAAAGCACGAACTCCGTAGCTCCAGCTAGGCCCTCAGGAGTCTCCGAAAAAAAATCACTCGTGAACCGAAGGATGCGGCCCGGAATCGAATCCACAACCTTCGGAGCCAGAGTCAAACGGCTTGAACACTTAGCCACGGAGACTCCCTATGAACGCCTACGACAGTTGGCTGGGCGCATGGTGATGATGATGATGATCACACAGGGGGTGGGGGAGGAGAGAAAGAGAGAAAGAGATAACACAATGCCCACATTCTAATTCCCTCACTGATGATACGTCTTTTAGTGAAAGGTTTAATTATTGTCGGTGTCTGTTCTGTCTCCCCCCCCCCACACACACACACTCTCTCTCTCTCTCTCCTCTCTAACTCACAGTCTCTCTCTCTCTCTCCCACTCTCTCCCCCCCCCCCCACATATTTCACATTACAGTGTTTTGCTTTCTATCATAATGTAATATGCATAATAGATAGCATCTATACGAAAGATGAGTGCTTGGAAGGGCCCACTGAAATACAAGCCTACGTGCTCATTTTGCCACCATTCGAAGATAACGTTCGCTCATTCTCTCTTGGGAAGCATACATTCCTAACTGTTTCATGTTATATTAATTATTGAAAGTAAAAAAGGATGCCAAACTAACATGTTTTATTTTCAAGACAGGAGGCAGGTGGTGTTCCCGGAGGGAGGGGGTAGCACGGCCAGGGAAGAAAGGATGTTGGGGGAGGCGTTTATCAGATATTCACAATTTCATCCATCATTCTCAGTTTGTAAACACATCCTCACTCAATTTCACACAAGTAGCCACACGGGATATCGAGTGTCCACATTGAGAAGGTAACCGGGCCAGATGGGTAAAGAGGAAGAGAACGAGAGATGGGAACCTGTTATGACATTCCGGTAAAGTTCGGTTGTCTGTGTGAAGTTTTCTTTCTTTTTACCTGCGCGTTTTATATTGTTTTTACTCCAGTATTTTTCTTGTTCAGAACTTCCAGTGTTTTGTTACGGCTGAAGACGCCAGAGCTCCCAGAAGGAAGAAAAGAACCACGAATACTCGCTGATATACACGAAAATTGTTACCTAGCTAGCCACACGCGTACAATATACATCCATGTAAAAACTGCAGTTGTAAAAGGGGGGCAATCTTCAGTGTTATTATTTATTGCCTGCTTGCGAGTGTTTACGCGAGAATTTTATCCCATATTTATCTGCCGCAAAGAAAGAAGCAGCGGAAATACTTCGAGATTGCTTTTATTATGCAGCGACGTGAATCCTGCACACACACACACTCTCTCTCTCTCTCTCTCTCTCCTCTCTCTCTCTCTCTCTCTCTCTCTCTCTCATTTTCTGCCTACCTGCCTGTCTATAATCTATTAAAATATTCATCTTTATGATGTTACTGTCTTTACTACTTTCAAACAACCTCTAACAGTAGAAGGCCATCCATCGCGTGGGACCTTCCATGTTACACCAGCGAGTGTCTGCCGTTTGAAGACCGGGAGTGTAAATACTTCCGTCTGTGTATAGTTTGCAATGTGTTTTAGTTAGTGTCTTTTCTCTTCTCTTCAATGAATGCGCATCAATGCTTTGCCTTCTCTCATACTCTAGGAAATGGGGCAGCACTCTGTATATGTTCCTTTTGGTCTGTTATTGTATTGCCTTACATCACCCATTCAATGCTTATGAATACTCGTGAAGCTTTTGTACTTGTTAACATGCATCATTATTATTGTTGTTGATGTGAATCATATAGCAGACTTTAACCCTTAAGCGAGATAAACGGGAGTTCAGGTCGTCAAGCCAGTGGAAACCAGATAAACGGGAGTTCAGGTCATCAAGCAGTGGAAACCAGATACACGGGAGTTCAGGTCATCAAGCCAGTGGAAACCAGATACACGGGAGTTCAGGTCATCAAGCCAGTGGAAACCAGATACACGGGAGTTCAGGTCATCAAGCCAGTGGAAACCAGATACACGGGAGTTCAGGTCATCAAGCCAGTGGAAACCAGATACACGGGAGTTCAGGTCATCAAGCCAGTGGAAACCAGATACACGGGAGTTCAGGTCATCAAGCCAGTGGAACCAGATACACGGGAGTTCAGGTCATCAAGCCAGTGGAAACCAGATAAACGGGAGTTCAGGTCATCAAGCCAGTGGAAACCAGATACACGGGAGTTCAGGTCATCAAGCCAGTGGAAACCAGATAAACGGAGTTCAGGTCATCAAGCCAGTGGAAACCAGATAAACGGAGTTCAGGTCATCAAGCCAGTGGAAACCAGATAAACGGGAGTTCAGGTCATCAAGCCAGTGGAAACCAGATAAACGGGAGTTCAGGTCATCAAGCCAGTGGAAACCAGATAAACGGGAGTTCAGGTCATCAAGCCAGTGGAAACCAGATAAACGGGAGTTCAGGTCATCAAGCCAGTGGAAACCAAAGTACCATGTCTATATGGCGGTCTTGTAGAGATCTCCTGAAAATACTCAAAACAACATCACAAGGGCATGCAAAGACATTGCGGTTCAGACCTACTATGAGCTAAAGAAAACTGCTGAGAATCAGTCAGTGGAGGGGCACGGCCAGATGACTAACACTGCTACTCGTACTAGTTAACCAGATAATGATGGTGATGAAAATGATTAATGAACATTTGTTTTAAGTAGTTAGTTCCAAAAGTGTCGATGCATCCCCATCACTTATTTTTATCGAACCGGTGAGACGATACAGAGGAGCGTTGGGATTTATCCAGAGACAGTGGAGCGGTGGAATAAACCGGAGATGAGAGGAGCGGCAGAACTATCCAGACCCAGAGGAGCGGTAGAACTATCCGGAGACAGAGGAGCGGTAGATAGAACTCTCCGGAGACAGGGGAGCGGTAGAATTATCCGGAAACAGTGGAGTGATATCAAGGATTGTAACCATTTGAATGTGTAATAATATAACGGGGGAAAGCTGTGTGTGTGTGCGCGCGCATCGTGCGTGCGTGCGTGTGTGTGTACACATTTGGAGGAAAGTGGGAGCTTTATTATAACGGTTAGGACGTTACGATAACATTAGGATTAGCATGCCAGGGTGAGGGTTCCATGTCAGCTGTCCACGTTCGCCACGATGCGGTAAGATTGGCTACTTATTCATCCATCCACTCATGCCTTCAGAAATATGATGGTCCTAACACTACGCATACCCATATCAATTTCCTGCCACGAGACTTGGTTTGTGGTGTTTTATATATGGTGGAATTCCCAGTGTGCTCAAGGAGACGACAAACACTAACCATTCTGAAATCCACCCATCTAAATAAACGTTAAATTTTCGTACACATATACAAATGCACAAAGATCAACAATAAACGTCCAACTACTCAACTCCCTGCTCCCCAAAACGCAAAAAGTATCGCTACAGCAAACCACAACAAATCCCAAATGTCAAAGAACTAACTACTTAGTAGGGCGGCACTGCAGAAGATGATTCCGAAGCCAGCAGCCTTCGCTACGTTTATCCTCACTAGGCCCAAAGGTCAAACGTAACAGCCGCGAAACAGCCCTGTCACAAATACCAACCCTCCCAAGCTCTTAGTATTGAAGATTTAGACTTAAGAGCAGCTCGGTGTGCCCTCTCGAGCTGTCGAAGTTGATGTAAAGCCAAGAGAAACAGAACTGTCATCTTTCCAGGGATCAGCAAGACAAAACTGATCAAACACGTGAATGTACACATGTGTTAGCTACAGAAACATGGCCACCTACCATCGATGGCTCTTACAGAATACTTCTACCAAAAACGTAAAACAGCATGCGGAATAATTTTCAAGTGAGCCATGCTTTCAATGGCGGGCGGGCAGACAGAAAGATAGAGAAATAGAGATAGACAGAGATAGAGAGATATAGATAGATAGAGATATATGGATGGATAGGTGGGTGGGTAGACAGGTAGACAGACAGACATATATAAGCTAATAGGCGGGCGGGCGGGCGGGCGGGCGGGCGGGACGGACGGACGGACGGACGGACGGACGGACGGACGGACGAACGGACTGACAGACAGACAGACAGACAGACAGACAGACAGACAGACAGACAGACAGACAGACAGACAGACAGACAGACAGACAGACAGACAGATAGATAGATAGATAGATAGATAGATAGAACAAACTTTATTTTCAAAGGGTTAAGAATTGGGCAAGCAGGCCCTTCTAACATTCTGCCCTTCTATCACTCTCTTTCATACATCACACATCATTCAAGGCTAACAGAGAACAGCAACAATATAAAAGCCTTGTGTTGGTCACCCCTGGGATAGAATGTGCTGTTCAACTGACTTTATTGTATAGAATGTGCTGTTCAACATACGAGTTTATTGTATAGAATGTGCTGTTCAACATACGAGTTTATTGTATAGAGTTAGTTTTTCAAATGAGTTTATTGTATAGAATGAGCTGTTCAACATACGAGTTGCTTCATAGGATGATTGTTCAACCGAGTTTTATTGTATAGAATGAGCTGTAGCTGTTCAACATACGACGGTTGCTTCATATAGAAGGAGTTGTTCAACATACGACTTGCTTCATATAGGATTAATTGTTCAACATACGAGTTGCTTCATACAGAAGGAGTTGTTCGAGTTTATTGTATAGAATGAGCTGTAGCTGTTAACATATGAGTTGACTGATATAGAGTGAGTTGTTCAATACCAGTTCAACCCTACACCGATTAGTTGGGACTAAAGTTTGACTTCTCGTCCCTGACTTGTGGAGTAAATTACAAGTACTTCTGAAGTTGGAGTAGGTCGCCAGAGGGCAAGGAATACTGGCAATTAAAACACCTAATGCAATCTACACGCAGATAGCAGTACAGTGCTCGTAGAAGTTGTTTGTATGGACTACACTTGAGTTCAAAGCGAGCGAGGAAAAATAAAAAGGTATGAGTTGATTGGTGTATAGTCAGTGTTCAACATACGAATTGACTGATATAAAGCAGTTGATCCCCGATGATTAATTATATTTGCCGCTAAAATAAAAGGTGTGACCATACAGCTCCAGGCTGGACTTGTCCAGACAAGTATGCAGAGCCCAGCGCCAGAAGTATATTGACTACATCACTATCTGTATATAGCCAGCTCGGTCATAAACTAAGTATATTGACTACATCACTATCTGTATATAGCCACTCGGTCATAAACTAAGTATATTGACTACATCACTATCTGTATACAGCCACTCGGTCATAAACTAAGTATATTGACTACATCACTATCTGTATACAGCCACTCGGGTCATAAACTAAGTATATTGACTACATCACTATCTGTATACAGCCACTCGGTCATAAACTAAGTATAGTGACTACATCACTATCTGTATATAGCCACTCGGTCATAAACTAAGTATATTGACTACATCACTATCTGTATATAGCCACTCGGTCATAAACTAAGTATATTGACTACATCACTATCTGTATTAGCCACTCGGTCATAAACTAAGTATATTGACTACATCACTATCTGTATACAGCCACTCGGTCATAAACTAAGTATATTGACTACATCACTATCTGTATACAGCCACTCGGTCATAAACTAAGTATATTGACTACATCACTATCTGTATACAGCCACTCGGTCATAAACTATGTACCTACCACTACATGCCGGCTCTATGGCGAAGGTGTTACGGGCGATTTGGCAGCAGACATCCTTGCGTTGGGTTTTTAGAGAGTGGTATGGTGCCGGTCGTTCGGAAAGCAATGGCAAACTGAACGTAAACTTGCCAGGATCACAAACACCCACTAAATGCTGGGGTTGACTGTTACCGTCTGTAAAGGATATGCAACTAACTTTTCACCGCCACATCAGTGCAGGGAGCCTCGTTAAGTGCAGTGGCTAGCACGCCAGATTGGTGGCCCGGTGATAACGTGCTTCAATCTCTTTCCAGGCGGAGAATTTTTCCACTGATTTGGGCTCCCAGGCAGACACAGCGTAAAGTGGTTGCCAGAAATTTTCCTGGCAATTAACTGCGGCCAGCTTCACAGCGATCACCTCATTAACCGAGTGCCGGTTGGTCTAACAAACAAACAAACAAACAAACAAACAAACAAACTTTATTTTCAAAGGGTCACAAATTGGGCACGCAGGCCCGTCTTATATTCGGTCCTCCTAATCACTCATCTTATCTAATAATATTGCGCTAGCACTACATGACCAGTACGCTTCGCGACGGGAAAGGAAATCCTGAACTTTACAAACTACAGGGTGTTTCTAAAGTCTCACAACATTTTGTTATATAGAACAAATTCGAAAAAAAAAACATTTCTCGTTGATAACAATTCTGTTTGGAGTGCAAAGAATTACTCCAATAGACAACAACCATTCGTTGTATATTGCTTCACGATGGACCGGGGCACATTTCTGGATGACATCATGTACTTCATTTTTCAAATGTGTTCTACATATAAAGTGTAGTGAGACTTTACAAACGCCCGATATATCTCAGTGTAGAAAGCTGTTTCTGCATTGTGGTTACCACGTTTCCTTATCAAGATAGCGGTAGGGGCTCAATCGCCAAACAGTGCCAAAACTCTTGATTCTGTCGACCAGTAAAGTTCTGCTGACAGCAACCATCACACTTTTAGTAATGAGTACCGAATGAGTCATATACCCTTTGCCTTCGTAATAATTCACCCAGCACGCCATAAGACAATTGTCTTAAGTGAATATGGGCACTTTACAAGAAAATCTAGATGGATATTCCTATTTCATTAATCACAGACGTCTATCTAGTCAGTTCCTTCCTTCCTTTCATTGGATTTTCCCCCCGTCCCTCGGCATCGGCAGTGTCTTGCACAGATTAATAGCTCCACGTCTTTTCGCTTAACACTGAGAATTGTTTCCCCTGAGATTCTCTGCCCATAAATTATCTTCCTGTCCTTGCTGATTTCAGTCTGTTCATCAAGCATTGGTTTATCTAATACTCCCTGCTGTAACGATGTTAACACAGATGATAGAGCCGGTAGACGTCTTTCTAGCACCGTCCTTATCGTAGTTAAACAGCATTGTACTGTAATTGAGGTATGCGCAATCATTTTCGCTACATTGCGTACAATTTTGTCTAATGCGTACGCTTGCTTCTGTTGATTTCTGCTGCTTGATTGGAAACCGATAGTAAAGTACGCTATATTTCAGCTTACACGTTATGAAAGTCACCGTAGCTTAATTTACACACTCACTGTGGGTTCAAAATACAATAAATGAAACCAAAATTATTATTCTTCCACCTTCTTCTTTTCCCTTCTTCCCCCTCTTCTTCTTTTTTTTTCCTTCTATTTATTCTTCAGCGATCAATGCTTGCTATGCATCTATTCCAGCATGGGTCACACACGAGTTCGCTTGAGGACTGCACCAAAACCCCTGGGATTGTCTCGAAGGGTCACCTCTGTGGGCCAGATTTCCCCCCAGTTTCGAGAAGTCAGGAGTCAGACCTGCTTTAAGGTTTGCTTTAGTACAGCCTGCGATTCTGAGATAAGTAGCACGTTTGTTTGTTTGTTTTTTCATTTTCTTTTCATGTTTTGTTTTTTCATTTTCTTTTCATCCTTCCATTCTCCTCATTTGGTAGTTACAATGGAACTGATTGTGAAATTCGTAACATTTCAACCACTGCAAGAAAGAAGACGTACCGACATTTTGTTTGACAAGCTAATCACGGGGGTATTTATAGTTCCATTCCAACCACAGAGAAGGGCATAATGCACGCTTTGCCTTAAGTGAACAGGCATGTTGACGCTGGGCTCAAGAATATGCAAGCTTACCTCAACTGAAGATAAAACGAGGAGGAAAGCAACTGTAGGTAGCAATGACTGTCCGAATAAACATTTCGAAAATGTTTGATATTAAAGAACCAGTGACGCCAAGGACATTGAAGATTTTCTTAAAACGAACAATGGCATTGATATATGAAAATGTACGCTGTGGAAAATGTTAAGGCGCACAGACTTAAATTTCGAATGTATACGGGAGGGAGAACTTTTATGTGCAAGAACACGTATATGTCGGTAAGAGAATTGTGTAGAGAAAAGTGTGATATTTATGTGGATTAAACATGAATCAATGCTCACCACACCAGTGAAAATGAATGGCAGTAAGCAGATGGAACGATAAAGCGATGAGTACCAAGTAGAAAAGGACGACGTTTGAAAATAGCCTATGCAGGTAGCAGACCTAATGCGTTAGTGAAAGACGCTGGCCCCCCCCCCCCCCCCCCCCCCCCCCATCCAATGTGTTGCAGCGGTCTCCTCCAACCATCGGAAGGCTGCTGTTACTGCTGGAGGTTGTAGTCTCATATGCATCGTCCATTACCCGCGGCAATGAAAACCCAGCCACTACGTCTGTTTCTCACCACTGACCCATCGGTGTAGATCACCGTGTTACTTTGAGATGGCATAGTGATCTACACAGAGATGAACGGTCATACATTTATAGAGTGGATTTTAAATGTTAAAAAAAAAAAAAAAACTGTTCTTCCGTTCTTAGACATCTTGTCTGGTAATGTACAATGCAACTTACCCCGCTGTTATGATAGAACAAGACAACGTATCGACGCAATCAAGCACAACAATTGCTATGAAGATGTGGCTCAAAAGGCATTAATTTCATGTAACCATGTAAACACTAAAACAATAGTTGGTATCCCAAGGGACTTACAATACAAAGCAATGTCATATTGATAGGTAAATTTTCTTCTTTCGTTCGTTCGCTTGAAATATGTCTATAACTGCAATGTTGTCTCTTGTATGAATTTAACTGTCTTTTCTTAGTTCACACAGTGGTCCATAGAGTTTATCTTCCACTGTCGTCTCTCTAGGCCAGAAGGTTTGCCTAGATATGTTATATATTGGGCAGTCTTGGAGTATGTGCTACACTGTCTGCGACGCCAATCCATATGTGCACACGGCTGATTCACCAGTCTTAGATTGTGTATACAATGTGCCCTGTTCTGAGGCGCAGAATAATGGCTTGTTCTGGTCTGTCCATAACGTGGTAGTCGTCTTGGGCAGGTTGTGGTTCTTTCTGACTGATTTGATCATTCTTTTCTTTTGGTGGTATGTGATCGGCACATCAGGATGTTTTTTCTTGTGCTCCTCCCTTAGCCAATCGATCAGCTGTCATTTCTGGGTAATCCACTGTATGGTGACCTTATGCTGGCTGATCCGTTCAGAAAGTAGCGTCCTTAGTAATGGCAATTTCCCAGACAGGAGCGCCTCGAGTACTGATTTTGCATCTGTCAATAGCCACAGGTTTTGTACCATGGCTGGTATTTAGTACTTTATCTGTTGCTATCTTGATTGCCTCAATTTCAGCATCATAGTTATGGCAGTACTTTTCTGTTGGTACTCTGGCCGTGTCCCTAGTATTATTTGGGTATTCTATGTACACTCCCGCTCCTCCATTTCGAACAGCATTTTATGCTGACCCATCTGTGTAGTCAATAATAAAGGAGCATGGTCACAGGTGTCTGATACTGCCATTCCCACTTAAATTCAGGCGAACTAGTATAAGCAACAGTTAAAGGACAGGTGGCCGTCGGAAATACAACTTTCTAATTGTGTTATGTATAGAAAGGTACATATGCTGCTGTCCTATCAAAAATAGACACAAACTTCTGGGGTAAATACGGAATCATGTCTTTAAATGAGCAGATTACTGAAGAAAGGTTGGTTTGCGTTTTATTCAACCGAGAGCAGCCGTCATCTACCAGACTTCTTTGATTCTGAATACGGTGAGAAACAGACTGAGTATGCTGCTTTCAACAAACACTGTTATTTGTTATTTCGTAAATATATCTCCAAGATAGTCATTGTAAATTATTTGACAAGTGCAGAAATCTTCTGAAATGACAATTGAAGATACGCCTATGACCCTTCAAAACTGTTCTGTTTATGTAATTACAGTAAAATTATATTGTGCAGGGACACAATAATTATGCCGTCTAAATACTAGGACAAATTTGTCGCTTTGAGGAAACCACAATACCCTAATAAGTATAAATTATAACATCCCAATGACATGGAAACTGTAAGGACATATGCAAATATTCTCTGTGATGCGTTTAACGGTTAATAAATACAAGATAATAAGTAAATAATAAAATGAAGATAATAAATGAAGCTTGAAGGCACATGTTTCTAAACGAGATACAGTTCATTTTTCAATGGCACTAACTTTCGTTCGAATCTTATTTCGCTTCTTTACACATTTATTCTAAAATCGCGAGACCGATATTGTAGGGATTTCGTTCACCAACATTAAAACATACTCTGTCATTCCTAGCTTATTTTCTCCTGCTTATTTCTCCCAGTCGCATTCATCAACTGTGCGCTCAATGACAGTTTTAAATACTACATACTACCAGCCCATCGAATCTCCCTTCACATTCTCGACCCGGAATATGTGTCATGCCTTCAATAATAAATCGGCTGAATAAGTCCAGTTTATGATCATAGTTGTCCTCATTCTCTCCCTTCCCAATGAAAATCTCCTGGTATTGATCAATTTCTTCACTGATAACGGGCGAGATATAATGGCCTTCCCCTGCAGCGCAGCATCAAATGGCGGAGTTTTCACCGAGGTCCGGGTTCCAATTATTTAAAAGGACACCTTTTTTGTCGTTACACGGTAAGAAAGCGTGAGTTAATGATAAGATCTTGCGGAAATAAGCAATCTTCTTTAAGAACAAAAATATAAATGGTGCAGACGCCAGGTCAGAATATGGTACGCATGAGAATACAAAGGCAAAAGTATTAGAATGAGCGAGGTGAAAGTTGGATTATTGAAGGACAAAAGAATGGCTGAAGATGAGGAAAATACAATTACTATGAACTGACGAGACGGCGAAGCTGAAAGCAAGCCTATGTATAAATACTTGATGAGGCGTAAAGAGCGATAATAAGAGCCGGACCAATAAAAATAAGAATATGAAGATTATATGCACATTACAATAAAAGCTGCTTAGGGAGGAATAATATGCGGGTGAAAATACTTAACTCTACTTCTTGTGTATAAAAAATGGTGTGTGTGTGTGTGGGGGGGGGGGGGTGGAATTGCAATATAACATAATTGCAGGAAGTAAAGAGTGCTGCACAATCTCGAGGACAAATTCAACTGTAGTTAATAAAGTAAGTTAATCAAAACAATGTTTTCCCGTAGTACGATTTATTGCATGGCACATTTCGCTGCATCTCGTCAGGTACATACTACATATGTCACACAACGTAGAATAAAAACATTAGATTCATTGTTCAAGATGAAATATACACATGTTCGCACAGTAATATCAGTTGTTTACCACGGTAATTTTAAATTGACTATCATGTCTTTCTGTTTGCACAAATTGGCTTGTGCAGATGGATCATTATCGCTTCTGCAAACTTTAACAAACGACTATTTTGTGTATGAAACAACAAGCGAAAAGCGCTGTCTCTATCAATGACATGACCGGTTCCTAAGACATGACGTGCAATGGACGACGCCGGAAGTTTATAATTGTGGTGTGTCACACTTCCCATGATCCCATTGCTTGTGTGTAGTTTCTTGTCAACCCATTTTGGTATGTGTTCAACAATCCTGGTGTGTAACTGCCTCTCTGTTCTGCCAATGTAGGTAGACTCGCACCTGCATGTGAATTGGTAAATGCAATTAGACGTGGCGTACAGAGGGGTAGATTCTTTTATTACTGGGGTAAGTTAAGTCAGAAAATAAATAAGTAAATAAGTAAAGTCAGTGAGTAAATTAAGTAAGCCATCTGTCATCTACTGCCTTTTGTACCTTGCGGTTTAGGATAAGGTGGTCTTGAGCCTGCGGAATTAAGGCCGCTTTGCTAGAGCAGTCGCCGTGAACTGCAGGTTATAGTTTTCTTTTTTTTCCCCGACAGAAAATAAAATCCACACCTCACCGAGGATTCAAACTGGGTCTCCCGTAGGAGAACCCGGCATTCTTAGCCACTCTGCTAGCTGCTCCTAAATTAAGTAAGTAAGTAAAACAAGTAAAGTTTGTAAGTAAATTAAGTAAGTGAGTGAAGTAGGTAAGCTAAGAAAGACTGCTAATGTAACATAATTAAAAGGATAAAGAGTACTGTACAATCCCGAGTGCATATTCAACTAGTTAGTAAAGTTAGTTAATTCAGTAAATAAATATTAAAGTTAAGCAAGTAAGTAAGAAAATAAGTAAAGCAAGCAAAGTTATTAAGTAAGTAAATTTGATAAGTAAGTGTGCAAATACGTAAGCGAGTTAGTGTGTAAGCAAGTAATAAAATAAGTAAAGCAAGAAAAGTTAGTAAGCAAAGTAGGTAAGTAAGTGAGTAAGTAAGTGTGTGAGTAAGTAAGTACAGGAATCTGTTTCATGCTTAGAGATGTATTAAGTAAATTTGCTATCATCATCGTGTGCCATGCCGAAAAGCGTGGGTGGTCATGTTTCACCATCTCACACGATCACCAAAGTCGTGGATCAAATCTGTATTTTTGTCTTGACCATACCATGTGGCCAAGACATCCACCAATTTACACCTGTCTTTCCCGTGTTCTTGTCCCTTCAATGTTGCAAGTTGTCACGAAATTCTCTACTTTATTTCTTTCCATAACGAGCCCAATATGTATATTTTTATAGACCACTCGATAGACCATACTGCAGAACTTGGTGGAGTATTGATACATGACAAGGCAGACGTGGTTGCGGCCTTGTCGGAGGACGTGCACACCTCGGAGGAGCAAATGGATTACCATGGTCTGGCAAGAATGAGACAACGAGGAGTGACGAAGGGATCTGGCCGACGCTCAACGCTCAGAGGAAAGGCGAGACGGACTTATAACCAGATTGCCACTGGTACTATTAGTGTTGGAACTCTTCGCTGGCTGCTGAGGATGGGGACGGAGCACTTATGGGAATGCCCCGAATGCTGTGATGTCGATTCCTAAATCAATCAATCAATCAATCATAAACCACTCGATTGGTGATGATGCGAATGTCACACCGGAGGCTTTTACTTCCCAATACATTTTCAAGTAGCCGTTCAGGCTGGAAGCCTGGGTCAATTTGTGTCCAAATCCCCTGTCAGACAAGCGTGCTGGCCACTGCGATACCACGGCTTTCCAAACTCAAATACGAGGAAACTTAAAAGTAAACGCTAGGACCACTATCGATTCCGAAACGATAGTAGATTAGAGGGAATCGATTTCACTAAAGCAATGTTGATTCTGGCGACGCAAAAGAGATCAAATGTACGGATTCTTTAATAAAACCGTGGACTTGATAAAAAGGGGAAAAAGGGGGGGGGGGGGGGGGGGGTCTAGAAGAATAAATCAACATGGTCGAGTGGGTGGGAGCTCTCGCTCTTAAACTTCCAGTGCTCTGACGGTGAGGGAATGGGGTGGTTCCCAAGACAGGACAGCTGGATTTTAAATGCTAACTTTTCTTTAAGAAATCAAAGGCAAACTACTGAACGTAAGACTGCCTGGTAAATCACATTGGAGTTGATCACAACGTCCTGCACAATGTCTGCTAATCTGGAAGGAACCATGGTGGCATAGTGATTATTGCCTTTACATGACAAGACTATGGTCCAGGTTCGATGGCCAGCAGAGTCAGGATTGCGTTTTCTACCCAGCGTGGCTCTACGGTCGACCCAGCCTCATATAACTGGGTATCAGTCACTTTTCAGAATTGTTTGGGGAATAAAGGGAACTGGCCACCCCACCTCATGCGCCGTGGCCTAGAATATGTGAAGACACAACACTTCACACCCTAATGGCAGTATTTGCTATAGGAGTACTTGTAGACCATCCAGCGACTGGAATGACTATCTTTCTCTTGCCGACTAATTTACAGAAGTTTTTGTTTTGTTCGCATATCCTTTTACAGGACATCGCTGTCAACATCAGCATCTTTCAGCTGATTGTTGATTTCTTGGCAAGATTACGCTCAGTAGTTTGCCATTGCTTTCTGAGCGACCGGCTCACATACCCCGTAAGTTATCGACGCGGCTAGAACCGCCACCGATTCTCGCGCACGTCACGTTACTCACGAGAGTATACGAGATTACGGAGAAAGTCGCTAACGCCTAGGCCAGGGAGACCGGCTTACAGAAGTTAGTAAACTTACAAACCTAAAAGACAAGGCGGTGAGAGGAAATTATGAGAAATAACTAACTGAAATTTCTGTAAAATTACCGATAGAAAGAAAGACAGTGGAAGAAGAATGGGAAATGTTCAAATCAAGCATTTTAAATACTGCAAATATAACATGTGGAACCAAGGAAAAACGCAAAACACGGATAAAGAAAATAACAAGTTGGTAGAACGCAGAAGTAAAAAAAAGCTGTAAAAGACAAAAACGAAAAATATAAAAAGTGGTCGAAGAGCAAACAGGAATGCGGTTATATAGAATATAGAATAGCGAGAGGACATATGAACAAAATAGTGAAGAGAGAAAAACAAAAAGACTGCGAGGAGTATGGAGAAACCCTAAATAAAAACTACAAGGAGGCAACTAAAAACTTCTACAAACAGATAAGTGCAATGAGGACCAGAGGAGAACCCTTTGACCCAACTGAAATAATTAACAGCGAAAATGGAGAACCAATAAGTGAACAAAAACAAATTATAATAAGATGGAAACTGTACTTCCAACAACTTCTCAACATACCATCAGATGTCACAGGAATTCAAGAAACCGACACATAAGCCACCGAAGAACTAGAACCAGACATACTGAAAGAAGAAATTATAGAAGCCGTCAGATTAGCCCCATTGAAAAAATCACCAGGACAAGATGAAATACCAAATGAACTAATTAAAGCAGCAAGAGAAGCAGGAATAGCAAGGCTCCATAGACTATTCAACCAAGTTTGGGTATAACAACAGACACCACGAGATTGGGGAAACGCCATAATTATCCCAATTTGGAAAAACAAATGCAGCAAAAGAGACTGCACACAATACAGAGGCATTTCACTGTTGTCATACTGGGAAAATATTTTGCAAAATTCTTGAGAAAAGATTACGAACTACTATACAACCCCAGCTAAGCGAAACAACTTGGATTTAGGAAAAACAAAGGATGCACAGAAGCCATTTTTGCTCTTTGACAACTTATAGAAAAATCAATTGAATTAAATGAAACACTCTACTTAGCCTTTGTCGACCAAGAAAAAGCATTTAATAGAGTAGATAGAAAGAAGCTGTGGGAAATTCTTAAACAATATGTAGTGAGTTACAAAGGATCTTACAAACCTATGTAGAAGCTTATACAACAACAGCGAATGCATAGTGAGAGCAACTGGAGGGCACTCAGAACCCTTCACCATAAAAAGTCGCTTAAAAGTTGACAGGGTCGACTTCATTGCACCGGGTTTATCCCATAAAGCTCGGTCTCTTTCCGCAATACGGAAAGCGTCACACAAAGCACAAACTCCATAGTTCTAGCGACGACCCACAGGAGTCTCCGAAAAATTTCACTCGAGAACCGAAGGAAGCGGCCCGGAATCGAACCCACAACCTTCGGAGTCCGAGTCAAACGGCTGACCAGGTCGCCACGGAGACTCCTCACCATAAGATCCGGAGTACGACAAGGTTGTGTTCTGTCCCCTCTCTTGTTCGTAACATATATATACAGCATATGTAAAGAAACCAGCCAAGCAGAGACAGCAAGAATACTGCATGACGAGAACACGGAAGAAGAATCGCCTGCAAATCTAACCATTAGAGAACTCCTGTTTGCGGACGACCAAACACTAATAGCAAGATCAGAAGCTGAATTACAAGACCACATGAATAGTCTAAACGAAATGTGTAAGGAACATAACATGAAAATTAGTACAAGCAAAACAGAGGTAATGACTGTAACTAAAGAAGAAAAAGCAACAACGATTCACCTAAACAAACATCCCTTGAAACAGTAAAGAGTTTCAAGTACCCAGGAAGTATAATATCATCAAATGGCAAATCAGAAGACGAGATCCAAAATAGATGCAATAAGGCAAACCAATTCAGTTAACAAATGGCACCAATACTAAAGAATAAACATGCATCAATAACTACTAAGAAATCACTTTACAACACAATCTTCCTACCAACTCTATGTTACCAATGCCAAACCTGGACAATGCCAGAAAAAGAGAAAGAAAAATCACAACAACAAAAATGAGATTCCTGAGAAGAATACTCAATGTATTATGAAGAGATAAGATCAGAAATGAAGAAATCGGGACTAAAGTGGGGATTATAGCTGCACTAGATTTTATTAGAAGGCAGCAAGTCAAATGGTTTGGCCATGCAAGTAGGTTACCAACTAACAGAATACCACAACAAGCAATGATGTACAGACCAGAGGGAAGCAGAGGAAGAGGCCGACCACGTAAACGACGGAAGCAGGGAATAACAGAATTCATGGGAATGTCGATATATGAAGCCCATAAGCGGGCACTCTCCCGCTGTTTATACTTCACCTCGACATCGTAAGGTACAAGAGGAATATGATGAGATGAGATTAGTTAGTTGCGTATCCTATACAGGATGTCGCAGTCAGCCCAAACATTTTCTTTGGCTGTTTATGATTTCTTGGCAAATTTACGTTCAGTAGTTTGCCATTGCTTTCTGTTTGACTTTCACTCATACCATGATATGAAAATGAGCACCAGGCGATCTGCTTTCAAATCACTCGTAGATGTTTCGAACGCCGTATGCGGAATTACGAATTGCGTTCCTAACTTCTTCGCACAACGCCGGAAATATATGGAAATACAAAGTGTAAAAGAAGTTGGGGAATTCCACAAGGGTACAGGTCATTACATATCCATCAATCCATCGTGTGCCATGCCGATAAGCGTGGGCGGTCATGTTCTGCCATCTCACTCGATCACCAGAGTCGTGGATCAGCTCCGTGTTCATGTCTCTACGATCATTACATTTCTGTAAATCGTTATTAGACATACGTGGCTGAGAGGTTTAACGCGCTCGCTCTTAAACTTTCTCTTTTGACAGATAAGGTGTTCGTTTCACACGTCGGTCAGATGGACTTCATATTTACAGATAAGGTGTTCGTTTCACACCCTGGTCAGATGGACTTTATATTGACAGAAAGTCTGTTCGTTTCACGCCCTGGTCAGATGGACCTTTATATTGACAGAAAGTCTCTTCGTTTCACGCCCTGGTCAGATGGACTTTATATTGACAGAAAGTCTCTTCGTTTCACGCCCTGGTCAGATGGACTTAATATTGACAGAAAGTCTGTTCGTTTCACACCCTGGTCAGATGGACTTTATATTGACAGAAAGTCTGTTCATTTCACACCCTGGTCAGATGGACTTCATATTGACAGAAAGCCTGTTCGTTTCACACCCTGGTCAGATAGACTTCATATTGACAGAAAGCCTGTTCGTTTCACACCCTGGTCAGAGGGACTTCATATTGACAGAAAGGTGTTCGTTTCACACGCTGGTCAGATGGACTTTATATTGACAGAAAGTCTGTTCATTTCACACCCTGGTCAGATGGACTTTATATTGACAGAAAGTCTGTTCATTTCACACCCTGGTCAGATGGACTTTATATTGACAGAAAGTCTGTTCATTTCACACCCTGGTCAGATGGACTTTATATTGACAGAAAGTCTGTTCATTTCACAACCCTGGTCAGATGGACTTTATATTGACAGAAAGTCTGTTCATTTCACACCCTGGTCAGATGGACTTCATATTGACAGAAAGTCTGTTCATTTCACACCCTGGTCAGGTGGACTTTATATTGACAGAAAGTCTCTTCGTTTCACAAGTCGGTCAGATGGACTTTATATTAAATATTGAGCACAACCCACTACTGGCAACGCTGATCGTATTCCGGTATGAACCTAAGGCCTATCCACGTCAATATGGAAGCACTAGACTCGAGTTTCGCCCTTGTTTGAGCTCGCCAGCAGTGCATATCCCCGACCGGATCCGGAAACAAGCCCCGGATCACTGACGTGTGAAGCGGGTGTGTAATCACGCGGCACACGTTGGGCACACAGCCAAATTATCATAATAGAACACCACAACGTCACCCATCGTAGGCTATGCCCAAGATTGCCCAATCGCCGCGACTGACGTCCGTCAATCGATGTGGTCCCGAAACGATCAGGACCTCTCACTGGCAAGGAACACCAGGCCTCCTAAACCCAATGAGCAATAATCAAATTGATTAATATGGTTACCTCGGGATTTGAATTTTAAATATTGAGCACAACCCACTACTGGCAACGCTGATCGTATTCCGGCATGAACCTAAGGCCTATCCACGTCAATATGGAAGCACTAGACTCGAGTATTTTTATATTGACAGATACTTTATATTGACAGAAAGGTGTTCGTTTCACACGTCGGTCAGATGGATTTCATATTGACATAAAGTCTGTTCGTTTCACACGTCGGTCAGATGGACTTCACGTAGACTTCTCGCTCAGAAAGCAATGGCAAGCTACTGAAAGTAACAACGCCTGGTAAACCACAAATGGTCAGTGGGGTTGGGGAGATTGCAACGTCTTGCAAAGGACATGCAACCTGTCTTTTTTAATAAGGTTACAATTGATTTAAAGTTCGCTGTTTTATCTTCTTCTGTGTACATCCAGTGTAATCGTACTGTGGTTGTGCGTGTATGCCGAACAAACACATTTATAATCCAAATCCTTATAAGAGGAAGTTACGATCAGCAATGAAAGGTCTGAAGAATGGGAAGTCACCAGGCTATAATGATATATCAACAGAACTAACACAGGAAGGACTGTGTCCATTTCTACAAGCACTGCGTGTACAGATTTGGAATATCGCTGTTTGACCCAAAGCAAGAAAAAGAACAATTTAAATCCTCCCAAAGAAGGGAAATTAAAAAGCTGCGCACAAGCTATCGTACAATGTCATTAGAAAGTGATGCAAGGAAAATACTCATGCGAATCATCATGAAGGAGAATATGCAGGTTTCACACAGGACAGAGCAACCAGGCTTCAAATCGAGAACCGTCTATGAGGAATGCAGAAAGTACAATGTAGATCTTCATACTAGTTTCGTAGACTATAGTACCACCTTCAACTGTATTCAACGTGAGTCATTTTGGAAAAGCAGATGGGTATGGGGTTTCTAATACATCTGAAACACTCAACTTAATCATTGCAACACGAACAACAAGCAGTTGTCAGAGTAGGAGGCGAAATACTAAGCTGGTTCAAAGGTGTAGAGTTGAGTTAAACAGAGCCAAATTCTACTGCCACACCTGTTCAAGATCTATGCAAATAATGTAATGAGAATCGTGAAAATTGAGGATACCAGAGACAGTTTTGATCCATTCAAATTCGTTGAAATAAAAAGATCTAGATGAGATATGTAGAGCACACGGTCATCCTCTCAAATAGTGCAAGAGGATTAAAATAACTATTTCTGTCTGTCAAGAGACACAATGAACGTCAAAATCCTTTTTTAACCTTAAAAAAAAAAAATCCCTTCAGCAAAACTCTATGCCAACCAAAACATAACAATAATCAATGAAGAAATTGAAAATGCCACACTATGACAATCTTTGCTAGATAATTAGTAAGAATATGCACTGCTCAAACGACGATACACGAAGAATGGCCACTGCAAAGTAGAGGTTGATCAGTGTTAAGAGCATATGGCACAACGGCAGCAAACAAATGAAAGTAAAATGTTGAAGAACATGCTTTTTCGTAAGGCAACATATGACTGTAAGTTATAGACCATTTCGAAATCATTACAGAAGAAACCTGTCACTTATGAGCTTAAATGGTACTGAACAGTTCTTAAACAACCGTAGACGAAGAAAAAGAAAACTGACATTTTACAAGATCTGAATATCAAAGAAGACTGGTTCTTAAAAAGCATAATGTTTCAGAAACAAACATTTTGACCATATCAAATTGAGAGGTTGGAAAACAGCGATAGAAGACACAGATCTTGATAGAGGAGAAAGGGATCTACTAGCACGAAGATGGAAATAGAACACTGCATATACAGTGGTCACGAAAATATGAGGAGCAGAAGAAATGGTAACGGATTGAGAATCTTTTCGGCGACCCGTGATGAAAGCGACCTTTTGCAAAGGGCCTACTACATAATGTGACGTGAACACCCGGAGTAATAATTATATATAAAATTGTCACCTCCTGGACAGAGAGAGCTAGAGAGAGAGAGAGAGAGAGAGAGAGAGAGCGAGAGAGAGAGAGAGAGAGAGAGAGAGAGAGAGAGAGAGACAGGACAGGACAGCAGCGAGATAGATCGAGCGATAGAGAGAGAGAGTGAGAGATGAGAGTGTGTGAGACAGACAGACAGGACAGACAGACAGACAGACAGACAGACAGAGCGAGATAGATAGAGCGATAGAGAGAGACATATATAGATAGAGAGAGAGAGAGCTAGTCAGACAGAGCGAGACAGATAGAGCAATAGATAGATAGATAGATAGATTAGATAGATAGATAGATAGATAGATAGATAGATAGATAGATAGATAGATAGATAGATAGATAGATAGATAGATAGATAGATAGATAGATAGATAGATAGATAGATAGATAGATAGATAGATAGATAGATAGATAGATAGATAGACAGACAGATAGATAGATAGATAGATAGATAGAGACAGACAGATTAGATAGGTAGATAGATAGATAGAGACAGACAGATTAGATAGATAGATAGATAGATAGAGACAGACAGATTAGATAGGTAGATAGATAGATAGAGACAGACAGACAGTAACAGACAGAACAGACAGACAGACAGACAGGCAGGCAGGCAGAGAACGAACGATCAAACCAACTTTATTCATTTATAAAAAGGATGACACCTAATGCAAGATAACAATAGAAGGGAAAATGCATAACCAAGTTGATAAATTTAAATACCCAGGCGAAATCATAACATCAGATGGAAGATGCACGACAGAGATTAAGAGATATTGTGTGTGTGTGTGTGTGGGGGGGGGGGGGGGTAGTATTCAACCACCTTTAAAAAAACGAACATAGCTGCATTTCTTTATGTAAACAATGCGTGCAGTTTTAGTTATCTTACGTAACGATTGCTGAATTTAGTCACCCCCCCCCCCCCCACCACCACCACCTCTCCCCCAATCAAACGTGAATACATCCTGTGCATTTATATTTACGGCTTGAATAATCGGCTGGAGTAAGCGAAATTTTCAACATTTATTCTTACAGATCACTCCCTAATCAGTGACCTAGACGGCCGTAACGTAACACTGGGATGACAACTGGGCACGCGTGAAGCTATTTTATTTCCATAAAGTATTAAAGCCCCACATTAAAGGAAACATTCAAACAAAAGAAGAGAAAACCCAGAAGAACACCAGTGCTGGAAATGGAGCTTTGGTTACTGAAATTATTGCTGATGGAATAGTTGGTTGAGGAACCCTCTGGGGGGCTGTGTTTATACTCTTAAGCCCCATGATCTGACGTCCAGGTCGTCTGGGCTACGAGAAGAGCTTGGGGCTTGCATCTGTCGGAGCCAGGTTGTTGGGGAGATTTTTGTCCAGAACTGGTACAAAATATAATCTCCGTGGAAATTGTGGTGCAGAGCTCTCCTGCCCGTCTCCAAACTCAGAAACCAGCGGGGTTGTGTAAGACCGGTACTGGAACTTCATATCTCAGGGGAGACACAGTTGAAGTAACCAGGTCATGAATCATCAATGGACATAGGGCCTCTCTGGGGTAAAGCATGTATACACAATAAGATGCCGTTCCTTTATACTCATGTGTTTTTGTTTTTGTTTTTTTTTACATATCCTTTACAGGACATCGCTGTCAACACCAGCATCTTTTAGCTGTATGTTGATTTCTTGGCAAGATTACGCTCAGTAGTTTGCCATTACTTTCTGAGCGACCGAATCACATACCCCGTAAGTTACCGATGCGATTCGAACCACTGATGATTCTCACCGTCATCACGTTACCGACGAGAGTATACGAGATTACGGAGAAAAATCATAACCTCTAAGCCACGAAGCCGGCTACTCATGTGCTTACGAAGCTTTATTGGAAATGTGTTGAATTACAATCACGACAAACGACAGAGAGTACATATCTAGGCATAGAATAATATACTTTTCCATCATTGGGGGACGATACATCAATAACATTAGATATGCAGATGATACAGTCTTGATTGCAGATAATGAACAGGACCTGCAAAATTTAGTAGATGCGGTTGTTGCACACAGTGAACAACTAGGATTAGAACTGAATATTAAGAAGACACAAGAGTATGGTAGTCATTGGGAAGAAGGAAATACCACAATGTTATATACGAGTAAATGGGCATATTCTTAATTAAGCAAGTGAATCGATACAGTTATCTCGGCACAGGCATAACATCTGATGGGAGATGCCTTGAAAAGATTAGAACAAGAATTGCCATTGCGAAGGCAGCCTTTTGCAAGATGAAAAACATACTGACCAATTAAAACATATCAAACGCAACGAGAAAAAGAGTGCTGAAGCGCTACATACAACCTATACTTTTGTATGGATGTGAAGCGTGGAAAATAAGCAGTCAAGATGAAAAACAGCTGATGGCTGTGGAAATGTGGTTTCTGAAGAAAATGCAAAGAATACCATGGACAGACAGAAAAACCAATGAACAAGTCCTTCAAGAACCAAATGAAGATCGTAAACTGATTAGAGTCATTAGACGTAGACAGTCAAACATTTTTGGGCATGTTATGAGAAGAAATGACTTGGAGAACTTGGTGACAACTGGCAAGATCGAAGGGAAGAGACCAAGGGGAAGACCGAGAAGTGAATACCTGGATGGCTTGCCCACGTGGCATGGTCGAGACAGGAACACGGAGCTGATCCACGACTCTGGTGATTGAGTAAGATGGGCTGGAAATGGGATTCTAGACAGCACCATCATGATGAGCGACAAAGAGTCGTTAGCCACGGTTCTAACTTCACTGTAGAGGCTGTACCAGTGAATATTACACATAATGCTTCTCACTGCCTCATGTGAAAAGTGGAACAGACAGCATTCCCGACAAACCAGCAGCACGTGTGGGCAAGTACATGCATAAGGACGCTGATAGAATGCCAACACAACAGTCCGCCACTATTGTTTGTCCACCAAGAACGATGATGGCCATTCATTTCATCCAGTGGGGTCGAAGGTATGGAGCCGTGAGTTCTAAGATGGCCGATAAGGCCTCTTTTGGCTCGAAATGTTTTTTTGACAATGTGGGCACAGAATGCTTGACGTTCCAGGAGGAGGATCTTCTGTTGTGGTTTTTCTGTCCAGCATTTTCTTCACAGCTCTTGCAGTCCTGGGTGCTTCACAAATGACTGCATGCACCCTAGCGTGATGATGTACGCCACGAATTTCGGTCTTTGGCGGCAGTCTCCCAGGTGTCAAGATGAATTCCAAAGCTTTCAGTGAGATTTTCAGAGTGTCTTTAAAGCGTTTCCTCTGGCCACCTTGGGATCCTTTACCACAACTCAGTTCGCCGTAAAAAGAAATCGTTTAGGGAGCCTGTGATCTGGCATGCGAGTTATGTGACCAGCCCAGCGAATCTGATTTTCCATTAGTAGAGTGTGGATACTGGGCATGGACTCTCTTTCTAGGACTTCTGTGTCTGGGATCTTGTCTTGCCATTTAATCTTCAATAGCTTCCTAAGGCAGACTGTGTGGAAGTGGTTTAATTTCCTAGCGTGTCGCTGATAAACAGTCCAGGTTTCACAAGCATATAGCAATGTGGATAATACAATTGCTTTGTATACTTTTAGCTTTGTTTGCAGGCTTATTCCATTTCTGTCCCATACATTCTTGTACAGTCTGTCCAAAGACCGTGCTGGCCTTGGAGATTCTTGCATTTACTTCGTCATCAATTGTGGCAGCTTGTGACATGGTGCTGCCAAGATAGGTGAATTTGTCCACAACACTTAGTCTATGACCATTCACTTTGATATTCGGCACAGTGTGATTATTCCCTGGAGCTGGCTGGTACATAACTACAGTCTTCTCCAAGTTGATAATGAGCCCAAAGTTGGCACAGGCATGTGAGAAAGCTGAAACATTGTGTTGCATGTCTGCCTCTGAGTTGGCGTATAGAGTGCAATCATCAGCAAACAGCAGCTGTCTGACGGCGTCGCTGTTAGTTTTGGTTATAGCTTTCAGCCTTCTGAGATTGAACAACTTTCCATCCATGCGGTAGTTGATGTATATTCCAATGTCGTTGTTCTCGAAGGCATTCGTCAACATGGCTGAAAACATGAGGCTGAACAGTGTTGGTGCCAGGACACACCCTTGCTTCACTCCATTGGTGACAGGAAAGGGCTCAGACAGTTCACTATTTTCCTGTACTCTTGCCTGCATATCATCATGAAATAGCAGCACTATTTGGACAAACGTTTGTGGACAGCCATATTTCGCCATAATCTTCCACAGTCCTTCTCTGCTGACTGTATTAAAAGCCTTGGTAAGATCAATGAAAGTGGAGAACATTTCGCAGTTCTGTTCCTGACATTTCTCTTGCAGCTGCCTTGCAGCGAAAATCATGTCAACAGTTCCTCGTTCTTTTCTGAAGCCACACTGACTCTCAGAAAGAAGACCTTGATCGAGATAGGCTGTGAGGCGATTGAGAAGAATTCTGGCGAGTATCTACCCTGCAACTGAGAGCAAGAAGATGCATCGAGAGATGCAAGGAGTCTGCCACTAAAAATAGTTCGACGTCCATGGAAACGGCAGTCAATAGAAAACCACCAGTTGCACACACATTACTGCATAAGGCGAAACCAACTAGTCCAGCAACCGGCTGTCTGCCATTTTTCTCAACATGCAGTTCACAATACCACCACCGCGGTATGCAAAAGCATCCCACATAAAATCCACAGCTTACAGTGTTGCTTCACGGACTTAACTCTATCGCTCGGTGACGGAACCATGTACTAGCAGTCCAAATGAGGAAAATGAGTATGCAAACTGTAGCCAGAAGGAAAAACACTTCAGATATCTTAGCAGCCCAACAGCCTTTCCACCATATCAGACTTAAAGTCCGAAAGAGAGTGCATAACAAGATTAACTAGAAATGGAATATTCTAAGTACGAGAAGGCTTCAAATGAAAACTGTTTCTCCCAATTACTCTTTGAGTTGTCCAAACAGGTGGAAATCGCTTGGGACTATTTCAGGCGAGTGGGGGGGGGGGGGGGGAGAGAGAGAGAGAGAGAGAGAGAGAGAGAGAATGTGGTACACACTGAAAGTGGAGGTCTTCTATGGTTTCAACAATTGCACGGGTTGTATGGGGTCGAGCATTGTCATGTTGCAAAATGTTGCCTTTACTCGGAAGTCCACGTCTTTTGGATTTGATTGCAGGTCGAAACGTCCTACTCCACTCATACACTTGCTTGCCTAATTAATAGATATGCATCACCATACTTGGCTTTCATTCGCCGATGAATTTCTATAAGTTTCACCCTTTACTGATTAAAAAAAATAACGATAACAAAACGCTGCTTCTCTTTGGTACATAACAAAAGAGAGACGGCCATCTTTAAACTTTCCTTATGGTGTCACCGTGTTCATCTGCACCATGATATCGCGTGCAAGACAATGGTATGGTTATTGTAATTTCTATCACACCTTTAAAGTTGTAATTAACGCTTCATCGTACATTAAAATATGTACTTGAAATATGATGCTTGACAGTATCATCTTGACATAGATTAACTGTAGCAGACCTTCGTTGTGATGACTGCAGCTCATCTCAGAGTTGTGTACCTGCTTTTCCCATACATAGGATCGTGTGAATTTAAACGGATTCAGTGCACACAATCTCTTTAAAGAATGAATAACTGCTGGATAGACGGACCTAGAAATTGTTAGGTGGACTCCGTCAACTATCGCCCTACAAATATATTAGTTTATGCTGTAGGAATATACTCGCTTATTTAGTTAGTGACAACTAAATTGTGACTAAAGAAGCCCGCGTTGTCCAAAGCACGTATAACGGAACACCCATACCAGCTGTCGCAAGCAAACGTATTACCTGTAACTAAATAAACATCAATTGTAGTGTTATCCGCGGTCTTTGATTATATACCCCTCTGAAAGGCTCATAAATCCTGGCCCATCACACACGACAGATCAAAGATTGAATCATTCGTTGGATAAACATGTAATCCTGGCGTGGAATGGAAATGAACATTAAATGTGAACGTTTAGCTTAACATGGCTGTAACGTTTATATGAAAATCTTCATTAGCAGACAATGAAGAACACGCACGCTATAGCGGGCGTTTGTAAGATACGGGATAGGGTGGGAGAGGTGTGTGTGTGTGTGTGTGTGTGTGTGTGTGAGAGAGAGAGAGAGAGAGAGAGAGAGAGAGAGAGAGAGAGAGAGAGAGAGAGAGAGAGAGAGAGAGAGAGAGAGAGAGAGAGAGAGAGAAGATGCCAAAGCTGAAACGTGGGATTGGACGGATGGCTGAGAAAGAAAAATAATCAAATAGGTGATAAACAGGTAGAACAACATTTCTGACTCATTGGAATGGGGAATCCTAATTACATATAAAAATGTGTATATAACAAAGCATACATGCACCCATTCATTCATCTGCACACACCAACCCATACATACACAGACAGACAGACAATTGATGCTTCGAAAATATATCAGAAAGAGGGGTGTAGAAGATTAGAAAATGTACTTCATTACCTATATCCGGTAGCTGTTGGGTAAGAGTATAAGAGCGCTGTTGCCAAGGTTCGATTCAATTTATCAGAGAAAGGTATACTTTCCGTTCCGATCAGTAATGATGTGTTTCCGAAAATTGGTACTTGATTGAGTTGCTGATCACATTCTCATGTGACAAGTGTCTAACAACCAAGCCTCAACACGGCTTAAACGTATGAATAATGGTAATTTTACTTCTTAAAGTAATAAGTAACACTGGTCCTCTAGTCAACCAATGTATACTCCTTCGGGTATCTCCGGCTACTTACTGTAAACATATCTATTTGCAGTACTCTCTTCCCCGACGGTGTGCTCTAGTCCTTGACACTGATGTCTTTCGGAGCGCGTACCGCACTATGTCTGTTAACAGAGGTTTACAAAGATTAAAGGCGATGGGATTAACTCCATAGCACTGGGTTCTATCCGATAAGGCTCAGTCTTTTTTCTGAAGAGCGACCGGTCGAAAGCGTGGCATAGAGCAAGAGCTCCATAGCTCCAACGGCCACTCTAAGGAGTCTCTGTGAATGTTACATTCGTGAAGGGAATGGCTGAGTCCGGAAACGAACACAAGACCTTCGCAGCGTCAGACAGGCACACTATGCTTTACCGCCATGTACTTCTTTCACACCATCTTCGTTTTGCATATCAGATTTACTCCACATATGCTCTCTCTCTCTCTCTCTCTCTCTCTCTCTCTCTCTCTCTCTCTCTCTCTCTCTCTCTCTCTCTCTCTCTCTCTCTCCATCCCCCTCCAGGTCGGATATTCAACAAGACATGACATAGCTTTTTGCCATGCGGTAAGAGTGGGCGGTCATGGTTCGCCATATATCTTACACAATCACCAGGAGTCTTGGATCAAATCTGTGTCCTCGAGAAGATATAAACTTGAAAACAGTGATAACTGGCCAGCTTGACTGGACAATTACAAGAGCATTTAAGTAAAACTGCAGACGGGTAATAATAAAGTTGTTGCATATCCTTTACAGGACATAGTCAACCCCGGTATTTTTTGGCTGTTCGTGATTCCTATGCAAGTTTACGTTCAGTAGTTTGCAATTACTTTCTGAACGTCAGGCATCTATACCATTTCTCTTTCTCTCTCTCTCTCTCTCTCTCTCTCTCTCTCTCTCTCTCTCTCTCTCTCTCTCTCTGTCTCTCTCTCTCTCTCTCTCACACACACACACACACACACACACACACACACACACACAGAACCAACATAAGGCGATCTACTGCCAAATCGCCCTCAGCTGTATTTCGAACGCGGCTATGCGAGATTACGAACTGCGTCCGTAAACGCTTCGCCATGGAGCAGAAAAACGGATAGGATAACGCAAAAACTGCCTGGGACAGGGCGAATTAAGTAAAATAGCCAAGTCTGGTAATGTAACAACTGCTTGAGACAGGAGGAGCTAAGTAAAATTAAGACAGGGTGGGGTAATGTAACAACTGCATGAGACAAAAGGGAGTTAAGTAACAACTGCAGCAGGATGGAGTAAACGTAAAACTAAAATCTGTCTGGGAGAGGAAGAATTAAGTAAAATTCGCTAACAGAGTGGAGTAATGTAACAACTGTATGGAAGAAGCGGCGTTAAGTAAAATTGCAAACAGGGAGAGTAATGTACTGTTTCGGACAAAAGTTAAGTATGTGTAGAGATGTATCCAGTAAGCAATAAACTGGTGAGTTGCTTCATACACAATGGCGCCCAGCGCAAGCAGTGCGCATGTACTTGCATAACCGTTCGCAGCCATACTTGGCGCCAGTGTATGTTGTAAAATGTGGCCGTGAATCTCAACTCAAAGCACTCACAAGAAACGAAACAACTGTATTTATACGTAATTCGGGTTACAAACAAAACTGCCTGAGTTGATACAGAATCATCATGCTCCATGCCGATAAGCGTGAGATATGAGAGATCAATGTCCGCTATCTAACAAAACAACTTAAGGTCTCGGAAGATTGTATTGATGCCCCGATGACCAAGTCAATCAGACATGTATTTATTTTGTCGTTCTCTTACTTTTCCTTATCACTATTTTCCCCAGGTGTAAACGCGTTTTCAAATTAATATCTTCTTGTAACAGGCATACAAAATTTTTTACCGTTGACATCGTATTCCTCCCCCCCCCCCCCCCCCCCCCCCCCCCCCCCCCCCCCCCCCAATTTTTGTGTTTTTCGTCTGCTTCTCGACAGACTTCATTTTCTGTCAATGGAAGGCAGGGAAATGTTTTTCCCGTCACCTGCATTGCACAAGCGTCTGGTGAAGCATTAATTTGTGTTGTTCATTTTTTAATGTATATATTTGTTATTGTTTCGTAATTGTTCCCTTGATAATAACTTCGGTCGAAACGTTCGCCTGTATTTGTGTGCGTTTTTTTTTATAAATTACGTCGAGATTCTTTGTCATTTTATTGTTGTTTCGTACTCCCGTATAAGATCAGCATCAGCAACCTTCTTTTATCGTTACCTATTATTTTTTTTCTGCCAATCAACTGTATTCTGTTTATTAATCTGCGTCGATGGGTATTCGAACATACGACCAACGGACCGGCAGGCTAGTGTGCCAGTCTCTGCCTTACTACAGTTTCACTCGTCAAATCTTCTGACACGTTTATGTAATGATGTGTGATAATACAGACACAAGATGTCTACTTCATTTCGCAGTTAAATGCGATGCATGGAAATGTGACCGTGTGAGCATCTGTGCGGTTTCTCCCTACTCGTCTGCCAACCGACTTTCATACGGCATTGCCACGATCGTACAAACATCATTAGTCAAAGAGCTTTAACTGCACGAGCTAACTAAGCCTGCGGCAATGTACAGCAAGAAAACAGAGAATAGACTAAAATAAATAACATAATGTGTAAATATAATCGCCCACAGAAATATCTAATTACAAACGTAGCAAAAAGCTCTGAAGATCAAAGATATGCCATAAAGGGGGGAATATCGCAGAGAGATGAACTGTTTAGCCCAGTCAACACCAACATATGTACGGGTAACGAGCCACACTGAATCAAAAGAGGTGTAGTTGTGTATGTGTATCAAACATGAAAGGCAGCAATCAGGTGCGGGAAGCGGAGACCACTGCACTAGTAAATAAACGACAGGATTATACAGATTAACGGGCGCAATTTCCCCTGACGAGTCTTCAAAGATGCCAGCGTTTCCAGGCTATAAATGAATGCGTCACGAAAGCAAGACACTACACTCGGCCCTCTGTTTTAACACCACACGTTACATTTCGCTCCCAGTCGCTCTTATTTAGTCCTACAGAGGATAGTGCGTTGGCGTGTCAAGATACGTTTCAGGTTCAAGTCCTAGGACGTGTTTCTGAGTGACTCCATTATTATTTGAGATATCCGGCAAATGCAACTGCTGGTAATCAGACGCGGGCTGCGTATAAAAATGTGGTTGCCAGGAGACATCATAATCATGAGTTGTGTCAGATGGCGTAGGCGTTCATGTCTCTCCGCAAATCTTGGTCCTTGGTATATCTGGGTTAACTCTGTTGATATTTGACCGGATACACAGCTACTAACAAGACATTACAATGTTAACAGATTATCTGGTGTTTAAGGGAGCGGAAAATCCGACACCCTGGCCAGTCCGCCACTATTGACAATATCATATCACGCTTTTCCAAACATGTTTCACACTACCTCAAACTGCCATGACACGATTAGGTAGGTCCTATCGCTTTAGACCCCAACGACATTATCGACAGTACATTACCTTGAAATTGTTCAATCTTTCCCTTTTCTTCCTCTATTCTCTTCTGTCAGGAAAGTCACTGTAACATAACTATTGGGCACACTTGTTTACAAACGCATGATCTGGGAATTTCCCACTAAAAAGGCCGGGATGTTTGCTTCTCAGCTAGTACGGGGCTCGGGGGGGGGGGGTGGGAACTGCATCGCTAGATGGGTCAAAAGGTAAGGGTTGTCATATTAGCTAGATGCTGCCGCTGTGTATGCAAAAGTGTTTAGACTTCACGAATCTAGGTTACGGAATAATGAGAAGGGAATGGCAAGGCGGGGGGGGGGGGGGTGAGGAGGGGTGTGTGTGTGTGTGGTTGGGGAGGGGGAGCGTTATGTTTCCTTCTCTGCTGTCTGTCCTTCCCAGACAATCTCCAATAATTATCTAGCACCCGTTTTAAGAGGCTGGGTCGACCCCAGAACCGTACAAATCTGGAGAAAAAAAAGAACCAGCATTTGCTGGGGATTGACCACAGAAGATCACTGACTTGCTAACCAAACGTACCAAACCACCATGAAACTGCCGTAGCTATGAAAGCAGACACCCGGTAATTTTCATTAATTTATCCAAATTGAGAAGGACGTGTAACGTGAAAGGAAGCAGATGGTCCTTCCTGCTTATGCTGTGACGTAAGACACTTGGAGGTCTCACCTTTCAAACATCACTACAGCAGCATCTTTCATGGGAATGATTGTTCTTTGACATGACAAGCAGGCATACTCGAGACCGAATTTAAAAAAAAAAATATGACTAGGAAGTTCGATGGGGGAAAAAAAAAAACACACACACACATGCACGCACGCGCTCACACACACAGAGAGAGAGAGAGAGAGAGAGAGAGAGAGAGAGAGAGGAGAGAGGGAGAGAGAGAGAGAGAGAGAGAGAGAGAGAGAGAGAGAGAGAGTGGGTGGCAGGCGAGCGTTTCGATAGTAATCTTTATCAGAGATAAAAATAAAAACAAGACTATGATATGAGGCTCCATGGGTATGTACAAGCTAAGGTGACGAACATTCAAATAGTGACGAACAATCAAATAAGGCGCAGTCTACAAGAGAATCCAATACGGTAACGGCAAAAGGGCTTAACTGCCACAGAGTTGATACTGGAGTGCGAACGAAAACACGCAATATGACGGCTGGCGATTTTAGTTTTAATATAAAAATTGTAGTTCATTTTGTTTGGCCAACGTCAATGAGACCCCAGTGTGGAACCAACCCGCGGGATTCTACAACTGTTGTAGAGATTCCACTTCCCCCAAGGCCAATAGGTACACCTTGACAATATGCACAGCCAGAGTCTGTTGTTTCTGCAAAATCACCACATAAACAACTAGATACCCACGTTTATGTAAAATCACCACATACGGCAGCTCGGTTCGGCTGCTTGTGTAAAACCACTGTATCAACAGCTGAGTCATCTGTTTATGTAAAATCAACCACATAAAGCAAGCAGCTCGGTTCGGCTGCTGTGTGTAAACCACTATATCAACAGCTGAGTCTGTTGACTCTTGTTTGTGTAAAATCGCCACATAAACAGCCCGGTTCAGCTTCTCTGCCTCTGACATGGTGGCATACAATCATTAACTAGCAAATTATTAACGCCGCGGGGCAACTAGGCAGTCACAAAGCAACACCGAGAGGCTAATGAAACAATTACAACGGCGTCGCTTAGTCTAGCGTGCACTTTCATGCTTACTATTTACATTATTGTGATTGTACGCCATTACTGCACAATAATTAATGCTGGTAATTTATCATAAAAAAATTTGCAATTCTTATTACACTCATTATACAGACATACTCCGCGTTACGTGGCCTATGACTGAGGACATTATGATACCACGATTTCCCTAAACTGCAACGCTCGCTTTGGAGCTCTTTATCAACATGGCCTACTGTTGTCCATATTTGGACCCGAGTACTGGTGTCGTCACGTTTCGAACGGTTCACTTTCCAACTGTGTGTTCTATTACGTGGCGTGCTTTGTGTTATGCTCCTTGATCTAAGTGAATATGTTGATGCTAACTAAAGGTCTGAGAATAGTAAAATTGCTGTATTGGCAACAAAAAGAGCCATTGGAACTGACAACCAATTAGGAACTTTTCATTACATTATAAAAGAAGTCAGACGTGGTTGTGTACTATCACATAATCTGTTCAATGTGTACATCGAAATAATAATGAGATCCAAACATCACCAGGAATATCAGTTGGCGGGCAACTGTAAACAACTTGCGTTATGCTCATGACACTTTGAAAACAGAGCAGGTACAAGAAATGATAGATATAATTGCAACAAAACATCAACATAAAGGACTTAGTTTGAATAAGAGAAATATTGAAGTAATGATTACAAATAAAAATGCTTTGTCCCAATGCAACAAAAGGAAACAGTCTCAAACAAACCAATGCATTTAAGTAATTGGTACTTTAATAACAGCAAATGGAAGATGTATTAAGGGATTAAATGTAAAATTGGCAAGGCCAAAAACCATTATGTCACAAGATGAAGAATATCTACTTAAATATAGCTTGTCAATTGAGGCAAGGAAAGAGTTCTAAAGAGCTATATTGAGCTAATCTTAATATACGGAATGAGTCGTGGACATTGGCAGATAAGGTTGCATAGAAGAATTATGAGAATGCCGTGGACAGATAGAAAGATAATGAAAATATCTTTAAAAAGTAACCCACACAGAGGACTGGTTACTCCCATCAGAAAAATATAGGAAAATATACAAAAAGAATAGACCGGACAAGTGCGGACAGGAAGAGTGAGAGGATAGCTCTGAAGCAGAACACATACTGATACGAACTGTTGAAGAATACACCCTGGGTAAAGTGGTACTGACGCCATGTGTGGGAGAATACATCATAGGCAGAACCAGTGAGACACGAGTGTGCGAACATATAAACTAGATAGAATATGCACCCATTTGAAGTGTGATATAGAGAGCCTGGGTAAAACAGGCAACGATACGTGTGAGAGAATACTTACTAGATAGAACATGTTATGACAAAAAGTATAAGTAAATAGACAAGTACTAATAAATGTAACAGACCTAAGGCTAGCTACAAGACCTGCCGATACGGTAGTGAGTTAGTTACTTGCATATCCTTCACAGGACGTTTACAATCAACACCAGCATGTTTTGCTGTTGTTGATGTGTTGGCAAGTTTACGTTCAGTAGTTTGCCACTGCTTTATGAACGACCGGCACCCATACCATTTGATTAAAAAAAAAAGCCAGCGCAAGGCGGTCCACTGCCAAATCGCGCGCAGCAGTGCCTCGAACGCGGCCACACGGGATCACGAGCCGCGTCGGCAACACCTTCGCCAACGGTAGTGAGAGAACAGACGATAAATAGAACAAGTACACACACAAACGCCGGTCTCCCTGGTCGAGATATTAAACGACTTTCTCGTAAATCCCGTATATCCAAGTAGGGTTCGCAGCAGCGCGCGAGAATTGGTAACAATTCTCGCCGTGTTGGTGACTTACGGATAAGTGAACCGGCCGCTAAAAAAAAGCAATGGCAACTACTGGCGTAATCTTGCCAATGAAATCAACACACGCGGTAAAATGCTGGTGTTGACAGCGATGTCCTGTAAAGGATATGCGAAAAATAAAACCCCACACGCAAATGGCGCCTTTGTATATATGAATA
>JACEFZ010010485.1:0-29354 GCA_014155875.1 Cepaea nemoralis | reverse complement strand
AACTTTTAGTTTAAAAAACCCCTACAGCCTATTTTAATTAAAACTAATTAAAATGGGTTTCTCCCTTGGGCCAAAAACGGGCAGTTAATCAAATTACACCCATTTCCTTGCCATAAACAGGCCGTGTAAAATTAAATTAACTAAATTTCCCGCACACGGGGGGGGCTTTTTCCCATCAAAACCCCAAAAGTGCCGAAGCACTCTTCTAAAATCCAAGGTTTGCGATCAACCCCCCATCCCAAATCAGGGTTTTTTTTGGCCAAACCTCTAAATTGGTCCCGTGACATGGTTGTTGTCCTGCAGGTTTATTTGGGCATATCATCCATTGTCAAGAATCGTTTTTCCCCTTGCCTATAAACTGTCAAAGTTGTCATCACTTTTTTTGGACTCCCCAAAAAAACTAACGAGTTACTGTATGATCCCAACAACAGTTTTCCCCAACAAGCTCCCCAATCTTCTTGATTTTCCCGGAAACTAAAAATTTGACAGATGTACTGTTACTTCCGAGCTGAGTACTTCCGCTTCCAATCCGAGTTTGTTTATAATCTGTAAAAGCGATGTATGATTCAGCCATTCACTTCCCCTGTTGTCGCCCCAAATGAAACCCCCCGTGCAGCGGGCAACTATTTCCGTCCGGGGGTTTTAACATCCGATTTGTTTATTCAGTTATTAAAATAGTTGTCGCTGGCAGATAGTCCGTTTAATCAGAAACCCCTCTATATTAATCTTTGGGTTAAACGAAAGGTTTTAAATTTTGGACTAGGCCTCCTCTTAAGAGAGTATCCATCTCACTCTTCTCCCCCGTGAGTTTAATCCAGATGATTCATTCTTCTTCTTCAGGAGCTGGGTGTCTTGACAAGAAATCCGCTCCAACTTTTTCCTTCCCGGGAAATTTGTACTCCACTGTGAAGTTATAGGGTTGAAGTAACAACGACCATCGCATCAAAGGGGCCCTTTGAGCTTCTGAGAAGTACCAGGAACATCAGGGGCTGATGATCCGACTGGACCGAAACTTAACTCCATACAAAATGGCTGGAATTTTTGCACTGCCCATACGAGGGACAAGCACTCCCCTCTCGACAGTTGAAAAATTCCTCTCCGCCTGTAGAAGTTTTTTCCCTTGGGGTATGCACGGGTTTCAAAACCAAAGCATCGTCTTTTCCTTCCTGAAACAAAGCGGCCCCCAATTCCAATCGCACTCGCATCCGTTCTCAACAAAAAGGGTTTTGGGAAAGGTCAGGGAGCTGTAATACAGGTTTGCTGACCAAGGCCTCCTTTAACTGACTATATGCATTCTCACATTCTGGTGTCCAAATGATTTGACCCGGGAATCCCTTTTTAAAGGGTTTTCCGTCAACGGAGCTCCCAGTTCAGTGAAATGTGGGAAAAATTTTGGGTGGTAAAACCCACACAACGAGAGAAAAGATCGCACACCCTTTCTTCTTTTTTGGGCCCTTTGGTGCTTTCTAATTTTCTCCGGGTTTTCTTCTCTTCGGGGAAAATGTGTCCTGGGTGATGGTGTGACCTAAAAATTTCCCAGAGTCTGGAAACCCAAATCATGCACTTGGTTGGACGAGCAGTAAGCCCTGCTTCCTTGAGCCTATTAAACACTCTCTCCAAGGATTGTAAGTGGTCATCCAAGCTGTCACTGGAAATCAGAATATCATCCATGAAAGAGATGATGGACGGATCCTGTAAAAGGATCAAGTAAAGTCCTCATCATGCGTGTAAACACACTAGGTGCATTGCTGAGTCCAAAAGGGCATGACCTTGAATTCGTAGTGTCCACGGGTGTACTGAAAGCCAACAGTGTCGAATCTCCGGTTTGACTGGTATCTGATAGTACCCCCCGACTCAGATCCACCTTTGAAAGTACCGAGCCTTATGGAGCCTAGCGAATAACTGAGTTGGATTCGGCAAAGGTTCCACCTGAAATTGTGTATGACTGTTCAGAAGTCGGTAGTCTATACACAACCGTGTTCCTCCACTTGGTTTCCGTAACAAAACTACCCCTGCATTGTATGGGGATGTGGATGGTGCAATCACTTCATCTTCCAGCAGTTTCTGTATTTCCTCCTCACGGGCCTTTTCTTTAGAGCATAGGCACTGGGTAAACCTTTTGGCGAACAGGCTCCTGCGTGGTCAAAGTCATCTCGACTCCACCACCATCGTCCGTCCTGGTTTATTCAGTCAATATCTCCTTATGAGACTTGAGAACCTGGGTTATCCTTTCCCTCTCCTGGGAGGTCAGATCAGGGTTCACTTGCACATCCCTATAGGTTTTCTGGTGTACCAAGGGATATTCCCTGCCCTCGCTGGTTCCCACTTCAGTCCTCCACTGCAACTGCCATTGCCCTGAGGTGAGCTGCCTTGTCTCCGGTCTCTCTTCGTATTTCCGCAAGAGGTTGATATGGAAAATCTTCGACTTTCCCCGGATCCGGATCTGATAGTTGGTTTTGGATATCACCCTTTCCACGGGAAATGGTCCTTGCCAACCTATCTCCAGTTTGTTGTTTCCCGTTGGGAGTAGCAACAAGACTTTATCTCCCACCTCTAGAGATCTGTCTTTAGACCTACGGTTGTAGTAAGCCGCATGTCTTTTCTGGCCTTTTTCAAGTTTTGATTTGCCAGAGTCCATCCCTTGTGGAGTTTTTCTTTCAGTTCCTCCACGTATTTGTAGGATGAGATCACTTCTTCTGACGTCCCCTCTTCAGTCCAACTCCTCAACATGGCTTCCAATGGTCCTTTGATTGGACGACCAAACAGCAACGTAGCGGGTGGTAGTCCTGTTGAGGCCATGAGGAACTTCCCGATAGGCAAAAGAGTGCTGCCGGGATATATTCATCCCACCTATCAGGTTTTTCCTGCGCTAGTTTCCTGAGCATTGTCATCAAACGTGCCGTTGAAACGCTCCACTTGTCCATTGGCTTGAGGGTGGTAAGGGCTGGTATGTATGTGGTTAGAGTGAAACACCCTAAATACCCTCCTCCATGAGTTTTTCCACAAAACTGAGATCCATTGTCCGTCAGGAATTTGATCCGGAAAAGCCTAATCTGGTAAAGGCCTCCATCAGTGCGTCCGCCACTCTTTTCGAGTCAATCGTGGTCAACGGTATGGCTTCACCCCACATTGTACAGCAATCCACCATTGTGAGCATATACATGTTCCTCTTCCTAGTCCTGGGAAGTGGACCCACGATAGCGATGGCTACCCTCTCGAAAGGAGAGTTCATGATGGGCATCTCACCCAACACCACCGTGCTGTCCAGTGTTTTCGGTGCCACCCTCTGGCACTCCGGGCATGACTTCACATACCGACGCACATCATCTGTCATTCCCGGCCAATAGTAGTGGCAGGAAATCCGCTGCATGGTGGCGGCAATACCCATATGTCACTAAAGGAGATGGTATGCCCCAGATGAAGAATCTGGGACCGGTGAGCTTCGGGACGACCAACTGACCAGTATAGGTTGTCTCCCCTTCCTGCTCTCCTGTAGAGTATCCTAGTTCTTCATGTAGTACTGCCCCCAGTCCTGGTGGATCAGCACTTTTCTGCAGCTTTCTGTAGCAAAGGGACGTAAAGTATCATCCTCAACTCTGGGCAGTTCGTAGCTCCCCCGCATTGGGTTAGTCACAATTGCGTCTGCCTCTTCCGTTTTCGTATGAGAGCGAGTCTGCATTGCTCCCATAGTGGATTGGCTCCCTGGGCATTCCCAGAAAGCACATACACGGCACCTAGGATTACTGGAAAAATGGGGATCGGTCAATACAGCGGCCTTGATGGTGCCGGTGACGTACCTTGACCGAATCTCCACATTAGCAATGGGCAACTTCATGGTCACAGCACTCTTCTGCGCAGGCTGTATCTCCCATGTCTCACCTGTGAATTGTTCTGGATGTACCAGATCCGCAGAAATCACGGCCTCCCCGTCCAGCCTGTGTCATACAAACACTCCACTTGACGACCGTTAATCTCTACCAATTCCACTACAGGTGGTTTTTCTTGGTCTGGAGTCTCTTCCTCGGCCTCGACCTGTTCGGTGGGCTCCACCTTAGGTTTCCCGGGGCACACGACGAATTGAGTGTCTCCTGACTTTCACCTGCAGTCAATAGCATTGTGCGTATTCGACTTGCATTGGTTGCACCATTTCCCTATCCTAGATTTTCCATTGCCGGACTTGAGTGAGCTCTCCTGGTGGCGAGCTTTCTTGTTGACCTTGGCATTTTCCGTGACAACCTCCTTGAAGAGTCACTTGACATGCTGCGAAGTGAGGGTTCTTAGCCTTCGATTTGCAGTCCCTCGTATTGTGAGAGGGTGACTTACAAATTGAACACCACTTCTCCGACCACGGTCGTTTTGGTGTAGAGCTTGAAGTGCTCTTGCGTCCCTCCTTCTTCTTCTCTGAATTATCCTCTGATTTTTGCACATAAGGTTCCCACTTTTTGGTTCCTGAGTTTTTGGCTTACTTCTTGTCATGTTTCTCTTGACATTTGGAGTTGTTGGAAAGGTTTTCCCCTGCCTCCCCATGTACCTCGGCGAACCGTTCTGCTAATTTTGTCACGAGGTCAATACGTTCCGCTCCTTGTTCTCCCAGGAATGTCCTGAGAGGTTTAGACATTTGCTTCTTCAGCTGGTCGACCACCATGAGCTCTTCCAATCTCTCATAGTCATGTGCGAACCCAGCCAAATCCATCCACTTATGGAGATAAGATTTTAGACGCAAACTGTAGGCGGCAAACAACTCCCCCGGTTCTCGTTTCGCTGCTCGAAATTTTTTCCGGTAGGTATGTGATGTAACCTCGAATCGTTTCAGCAGAGCCGTCTTTAATTCGTTGTAATTGTTCTCATGTCCTGTGGCAGGCGAGAATAAACCTCGTAGCCGTCCCGCGTAATCCCTGGGATAGCTTGAGATTCCATTTATTACGCTCCAGACCCATAGCAACTGACATAGCCTCGAAGCGTTGAAGGTACTGGTTCAATCTTCTCTTTGGGTCCTCCTGGTAGACCGCTAAAGGAAACTTTATAGCATGGTACCCATGTCCACCTACTGGTGTTGAGCCTGGATAGAGGAATCTCCAACTGCTTCCCTCAGTTTCTCCATTAGATTGACTCTTCAACTCGAGTTCCCTCATCCGGTACTCGTGCTCCCTTTTTCTGTGCTCTTGCTCCGCTTCCAGTTTCCTAGCTGCTTGCTCAGCTTCAAATTTCTTAGCTGCTTGCTCAGCTTCCAATTTCTTAGCTGCTTGCTCAGCTTCCAATTTCTTAGCTGCTTGCTCAGCTTCCAATTTCTTAGCTGCTTGTTCCAACGCCATCCTTCTCAATTCCAACTCGGCCTTTCGATCTTCCCTTTCTGCTTGACGATACTCTCTCTCCACTTCCTGTATGTAATCCGTTAGAGCAGAACCCGACAGTCCCATGTCTTCCCCCCTGTGCCCTTAATTCTAACTGCTTAGTTAGGGGTGGCCATTTACAGAGAGGTAAGCTAGCAGGTCGAGTACAATATAACTGCAAACTACTATGCAGATATATGAACAAGTACTATAAATCTAGGATATTACCACACACAGCACATTCACTCATTGACAAGAGTAGAATCAGGACCACAGACCTATGCAGACGTGTGAAGTGTGAACAGGTAAGATATTAGTCCCTAACCCCTATCCACATTCACTCTAGCTGGATTCTCCAATATGATATCTCCGTTTATAACTAAGGATCCCGTGTCAAAAAGACCCCGTTGTCAGAAGATCCCACTGTCAAAGGTTCCTGCTTGCAGGAGATCTCGCTGTCCAAGGATTCCGTTTACGGGAGATCCCGCTGTCCAAAGATTCCGTTATCGAGCCCCAATAATGTCGTGTCCTCTTTTAAAGTGTCGTCCCTGGAGTGAAGAGAGTCAACACCCACATTATAATATTTTTCCCTATCAATATCCTGGAGAATCCACCAGCTTCCGTCCAACACACTCCATCAGCCAATGGACACCTTTTCCTATCACTCTCTCACTGTCGTACTATGCTCCCTCTCATACTTCCCCAACGCAACATACTCAACAACTCTTGCTTCTAAAAATTAATAAAGATTAATTTATTAAAAGAAAAGTGTAACGTATATGAGACGTGTATGCGAAGAAAATGTGTGTCGTGTATTATAACAGAATGTATTGTCAGCCCTCAAAGTTCAGGATCATAGTGTACACATCATGGCAAGGATCACCCGACATCACAAGACTCATCACAAGGGACCTCACCGAAGTCGTGTCCTTCTCTCCAGACATGTCCTCCTCCAGGAACTCTGATGACCATGAGATCTGAATCCCATGTAAATATATAATCCGTGGAAACTACTATTATTGTTCCTAACGCAACTGTTCCTAATAGTTTATAGAAACTCTGGCTTCATAATTCCGGCGCAGTGAAACAAACCCGGAACACTGTCCTATGAACAGGACTTTTTGTCTCTTGCTAAATGTTCTCTAGTCCTCAATATTAAACAGTTATTGTCTATACTCCAATAGAGTCCTTTATTTTTGTTCTAGTCATAAGTGAACTGAATATCCATCACTACTGGTGTGTTAAAACTGGTATGACCTAAACTCATTCAGTATTTATCCTGTAGGATTCATATACCATTCAGCTCCACTGAGCAATGTTGATCATCTTCCTCTAGCATACTCTCTGTTTAAAGTTGCTGGCCACTCTTCCTGCGCCAAACTTTATCCGGGATCGGATTTTTCCTGGTTTCGTGTTCTTCATTCCAACCAGAGGGAACCTGTAACATAAATCATATAACCGGTGATAGCCTCCCCGTCACTGATCTCTATTAGATGATCGTGGGCCATCGGCCTCGCTCAGAAAATATAATGAACCTATCAGGGACAGATGAACTGACCACATAGGTTATCATCAGGCCAAGACAAGAAAAAAAATCAGCAAACAGAATGCGGAACCCTCCCACACCAGGGAGCACCCACTGCAATATCCCAATTATCCCTCATTACTCAATCCTCAATTAGTAAAGCTTATCAACACTTCACTAATCTATTTTCAACTAACAGAGGCAAGTATCACTTCCCTACTCTAGTTAGTTTTCCACTAACAGTGCTAATCATCACACTTTAGTTAACAAACCTACAGCCTATATTAATTAGAACTAATTATAATCGGTTCTACCTTAGGCAACACTGCAGTTAGATCAAATTACATCCACTCTTGCCATGACAGGCACGTGTAAAATTAAATTAACTCAATTCGCACACGGTAGGCGTTTTCCCATCAGAACCACAGTGCCGAAGCACGTCTTCTACAATCCAAGGTTTGCGATCAACTCCCCATCTCCAATCATGGTTTTTGGCCAAACCTCTAAAATTGGTCACGTGACATGGTTGTTGTCCTGCAGGTGTTATTTGGGCATATCATCCATTGTCAAGAATCGATTTTCCCTTGCCTAGTCACTGTCAAAGTTGTCATCACTTGTTTTGACTCCCCAAACAAACTAACGAGTTACTGTATGATCCCAACAACAGTTTTCCCCAACAAGCTGCCAATCTTCTTGATGTTCCGGAAACTATAAATTGACAGATGTACTGTTATCTTCCGAGCTGAGTACTTCCGCTTCCAATCCGAGCTGTTTATAATCTGTCAAAGCGATGTATGATTCAGCTCATTCACTTCCCCTGTTGTCGACCCAATGTAACCCCGTGCAGCTGCAACTATTTACCGTCCTGGGGTTTAACATCCGATTTGTTTATTCAGTTAGTTAAAATAGTTGTCGCTGGCAGATAGTCCGTTTAATCAGAAAGCCTCTATATTAATCATTGGTTAAACGCAAGGTTTTATTTTGTGACAGCCTGAAACGATGTTGCTTGTAGCTCGTCTGTGGTGATAATTAGTATATCGTCCACATAACGACGGTAAAAAGCCAAGTAAGTTGTTGATGTCTGAGGATCTCTTTTCTTCTAAATGTGCCATGAAGATGTCCGCTAGAATAGGACCAAGAGGACTCCCCATGGCCACTCCGTCAATTTGGCGGTATGACTTAGTTAGAAAATTGAATTGTATGTTGGCGGGACATAGTAGTAGTAGCCTCTCCAGAATAGGTGTTGGTATGCCTAATTTTAGTTGTTTGTCTTCAATGCGTTCCCTTATTATTTTCACTGTCTCCTCTAACGGAACGTTAGTGAATAGGGAGGCTATATCCATGGATGCCATGTGTTTGTTATTTATGTCCATAGTATCCAATAATTCCACCAGTTGGAATGTATCTCTGAGTATTTTTGGATCGAAGGACTGTCGTACTGGCTTTAACATTTCGGCTAGCCATCTCGCCATTCGGTGTTGTGCAGAGTTAACCATGGACAGGATAGGTCTTAGCGGGATGCCGGGCTTGTGAAGTTTGGGTAGACCGTACATCTGAGGAGTGTGCGAGCCACGTGGTGTGAGCGTTTTTGCAGTGGCCTCACTGATGAGTCCCGCATTCACAAGTGACTGGATCTCTTTCCTCATTATAGCATCCAGGTCCTCCGACTTGTTTACTTTTTGATCTATCCTGAATTTGGATTCATCTGACAATATTAAATCCATTTTTTTCTCTGGTAGTCTGACATGTCCATCAGTACTGTACCGCTCCCTTTGTCAGGTTTAAGTATGACGAGGGTTTTGTTAGCCTTTAACGCTTTTAAGGCAGTAAGGTGTTCGTTGGTCAGCGGACATGTCTGTTTAGAGGGTATTGTGCGATACTGGTGTTCTAAATCTACCAGTTTGGCCTTCAGCCACCCGACCGACTCAGCAGACGTAGGTGATAACTTGGAGACTTGATCAAACAACATTTCAAACTGTGCTTGCGACTCAACACGGTTGATGTGTTTAGGCTTTATGCATAATGCAAAATACTAAATTCAAAACAACGTATTTCCTTAGTGAATTTATATACAGAAACCGCAAATATGTTTCATGATGTAGTGCCTGACATGTTTCATTGCAATTCGTGCATACTGAAGAGTTGTATATGATATGGAGTGAATAAATTAACAATACTTAAGCTACAACAATTAAAACACACAGTCTCAGGTATTGTTCTAATGTGGAACATCTGTTATCTCCATGATATTTTCAAATTTACACGAACTCTTTCTGTTTGCACAACAGAGAAACACAACTTTTGTTTGTGTTTTAATTGTTTTAGCTTAAGTACAATTTGTTTATTCATTTCATATCATGTATGTGTCTGCTGTATATATCTAGCGAGAAGCATCATAATATGCCAGGCAATAAATCGTGCATCATATTGTTTGTGTCTTCTGTGTTTAACTAATTTATTGCCAAAGGATTATATCGCCAGATACGAAATCCCATTTGGAAAGAAGGACGATATATCGCCATACTTGTTTTATCATATTATTTGTTTTGTTACTTGTCATCTCATGCAATTTCAATGCTCAGTGAATGTAAATCTACATTATAATACTTGTCCTTTTGAGTGTGTGCCAAGTTTGGTCCAAATGTACTATTCATTTGTCACTGAATCAGTTAAAAACAATTACTCCAGAAAAGCCGATTAGCCATGCTCTTCCAGTGACTCGAACTAAATGGGTCAGCAGACGTTTGACCCTACAGGTCGTCCCATTGTCGGTTACACAGCCAGCTTCCACACAAAGAGGGGGAAGGAGTGCCAGCAGCCTGGAATCGATTCCATTGACCACCACCTGTCTGCCACATTCATTCATAACATTCCAACAACGGATGTCAGTAGGATCGTTTCATGAATGACAGTTTTGCCGCGCAACAACGTGGCGTGTTATCTCCGGCAGTGCAGTGGCTAGGACTCGCCTGTAGACGTGATGGTTAGGGGTTCAAATTCTCATCGAGGTGGGGGATTTAGCAACTTTCTCCGTAATCCCGTATACTCTCGTGAGTAACGTGACGACGGCGAGAATCGGTAGCGGTTGTAACAGCGTCGGTAACTTACAGGGTATGTTAGCCGGTCGCTCAGAAAGCAATGGCAAACTGCTGAGCGTGATCTTGCCAGGAAATCGACAATCAGCTGAAAGATGTTGATGTTGACAGCGATGTCCTGTAAAGTATTTGCGAACATTATTTTTTTTTTTTTGTTTAACTGGCCAGGGCGTCCAGATCGATCCAACTTAGAGTGGGTACCGAGGAAAGTGTTGGGCAGTACAGGCGTGATGTTAACTTAGAGTAGGTGCCGAGGAAAGTGTTGGGCAGTACAGGCGTGATGTTAACTTAGAGTAGGTGCCGAGGAAAGTGTTGGGCAGTACAGGCGTGATGTTAACTTAGAGTGGGTACCGAGGAAAGTGTTGGGCAGTACAGGCGTGATGTTATCTTAGAGTGGACATCGAGGAAAGTGTTGGGCAGTACAGGCGTGATGTTAACTTAGAGTGGACACCGAGGAAAGTGTTGGGCAGTACAGGCGTGATGTTAACTTAGAGTGGACACCGAGGAAAGTGTTGGGCAGTACAGGCGTGATGTTAACTTAGAGTGGACACCGAGGAAAGTGTTGGGCAGTACAGGCGTGATGTTAACTTAGAGTGGACACCGAGGAAAGTGTTGGGCAGTACAGGCGTGATGTTAACTTAGTGGGCACCGAGAAATGTTGTGAGAAGTACAGCGTGATGTTCATCACATCCCCAACTTAGAGTGGGCACAGAGAACAGTTGTGAGAAGTACAGGCGTGATGTTCACTTAGAGTGGGCACCGAGGAAATGTTGTGAGAACTACATGCGTGATGTTCACAACATCCCCACCGAGATCCGATTAGTCTATAAAAATAGAGGTATTGTATAAAAATAGAGGACATCAACATGAAACGTGATTTAAGCTTCTACTTACGTGATAAAACGAATTTCAGAAGGGCGAGCAGTACAGAACCGTAAAGTATGGAGGGAAAAACAATATCAAGTAATCGGTTCTTGTATTAACGCGATCTTGAAATAATCTTAATTTCCCCTCCCCCACCTTGGACACCCTAAAATGCCCCCACCCTCCGGTGGGGTGGGGGAGGGGGGATTACCCACCAGTTGAGAACCACTGGTCTAAAGCAAAGTGCTCACAATTGCAATTACATCCAGTCTCAGTGTCGATGATGAATGGCAGCATTTATTCACCCCGCGGCGTTCTTCTTGTACCTATTCTTCCGTTGACACTTCATCACTAAGTGTTCATCTTTCTCACTAACATTGTTTAAAGTGCCTGTAAAGTTAGAGAAGTATTCGTCTTTGTCTTCATCGCTGTAAGCATGAATGTATAATATTTGTTTATTGACTACCTTTTTTAAACTGTATACATATTATTCTTTCTTATATAAAGTCAATTTTGACAATGTTTTACGCTTTTTCAGGATGTAATATACAAGACGATCTCCGTGGCGAAGGTGTTACGGACGAGATTCGTAATCCCGTATACCCGGGTTCTTCTTCTTCTTCTTCTTCTTCTTCTTCTTCTTCTTCTTCTTCTTCTGCGTTCATCCGGATTTTATTTTTCCGGATGTGACTGCGTTGTGCCTGTTTACAGCATAGCTGCGTTCTTGCGCCGTTAGGCCGACACATCCGACTTCTGCGGGCATTTGTTGACCGGGTTAACCTTCCCGGATACCCGGGTTCGAAACACAGCTGTGCTGTTTTTTTCGAAAAAGGTATAGGTACCGGTTGTTCAGAAAGCAATGGCAAATTACTGAACGTAAAACTTGCCCAGGAATTACGAACAGCCAAAATATATACAACTCACTCCATGTTTAGCCTTTATTCGCTGGCCGTCACCATTCCATACCAGAACGTAATTTTAATGTATACGCTTTGTGCTTTGCCCCCTTTTCCTGGTATCTACAAGTCCTAATATGTATGCGGTTTTTATTTTTTTTTTACGAACTGTGCTGGTTCTTTATCTCTTAGTCCACTAACATTCCAAGTCCAGAATATCTACTGTTTGTGTCGTACTTTCGTATGTTAGCTGTTGTTGTTCGCTAGTTCTGTGTGTGTTTCCGATGTAAGCGCTGATAGTGATAGGGTCAAACTTCTCTTTCAATTTCCCCCATAGTTCTTGACCGACAGCAGAACGTCAACATATATATTCCCCGCCGGTTTGCTGGACCTATCCCAGTTCCATCCTGATTTGAACACTCTGATGTTAGAAAACACACACATTACACAGTTATCCCTCAAGATCGCAGCGAATACTGTTTACACCGCCATGTTGGTATCCATGACAATCCACCTCTCAGATATAAAAGTTAGTTGCACTCCTTTACAGGACAGTCAACCCCGGCATGCTTTAGCTGTGTGTGATATCTTCGCAAGTTTACGACCGCGGTATGCGGGATTGCGAACATACCCCTCTGCCACAGCGCTGGGTATAGCAGTTTTACATCACAAACTGGCTCAAACTATTATTTATTGTTCTAAGTAGTGTTCTAACTAATGTTCTAACTAGTGTTCTAACTAGTGTTCTAACTATTGTTCTAACTAGTGTTCTAACTAATAGTCTCACTAGTGGTCTAACTATTGTTCTAATTATTGTTCTCACTAGTGTTCTAACTAGTGCTCTAACTAATGTTCTAACCATTGTTCTAACTATTGTTCTAACTAGTGCTCTAACTAATGTTCTAACCATTGTTCTAACAATTGTTCTAACTAGTGCTCTATCTATTGTTCTATCTATTGTTCTATCTATGTTTCTATCTATTTATTGTTGTAACTATTGTTCTAACGGGTTGTAACAATTGTATTGTTCTAACTAGCATTCTAACTATTGTTCTATCTATTGTTCTAACTATTATTCTAACTATTGTTCTAACTGTTATTCTAACTGTTGTTCTACGGGTTCTGACTACTGTTCTAACTACTGTTCTAACTATTATTCTAACTATTGTTCTATTTATTGTTCTAACTATTATTCTAACCGTTGTTCTAACGGGTTCTAACAAGTCCGCCTTTCGTAGTGTATAGTATTCTGGCTTACTGAGGTGGTCTGAATTCAATCCTGGATAGGTGCAAGATTCTTTGTTTACCGTCAGTATGGTTCTGTGTGGGCGTATGTGGCTTAGGGGGTTTAGTGAAGGCAGTTTCACACCGACCTGACATACCGGGCGGGGGGTGGGGGTGGGGGGTTTGCCATCAATAGCAGGTGATATGGATGCAGATAGCTTTGTGTTGATTTCAATGGTATGAGAGTAGGCAGTTCAGAAAGCAATGGCAAACTACTGGATGTAAAAATTGCCTAGAAAAATCACACTGGAGTTGATGGCCATGACCTGTAAGGGTATGCAACATTTACGAACTACGCAAATAACAAATATTGTTGTCAACTGGGAGCGCGCGCGTGTGCGTGCGTGCGTGTGTGTGTGTGTGCTTGTGTGTGTGTGCTTGTGTGTGTGTGTGTGTCCAGGTTCAATCCCTGGCTATGGAACAGTACTGCTCTCCCGCCACGGCTCAGGGAATCGATCCAACACCCAGAGCACAGTAGGCAGCCAGTGAAAGTCGCCTGTCCCGCCATCAGGCTTATTTGGGTATATGTTTCTAGCCTATATTTTAGGACCCATCGGCACAACATGGGTGTTGGTTCCGGCTGCCTTTACTTCTGGGGACAATTTCTTGAACCTATCTTGAGCTGAGCCGACCTGCCAGCATGGATCAATTTTTAAAAAAAAGAATGTAATGCTCACCTCGAGGGACATTCAACATTTTTTACTCTCGCTCGCTTTGAGCTCAAGCGTAGTTCATACACTTGCTACTATTTCTAGTGCATTGGACTAATTTTTGCGCCTGGGTTAACTTTCCCCTATTACCAGTGTCCCCCGCCATCAGGCGGACCCACTCCGACTTCTGAAGTGATTGTAATTTACGTCACCAAGTCAAGGATGAGAAGTCAACATACAACATATTATTACAGGACCGGACGGCAAGTGTGCGCTAGCGATTACGCCACAACGGCATTATACACTCACAGTATCATCATCATCACCATCTTCCACTTCTGCCGTCAAGCGTCGTGGGGAGGAATAATTTGCGTTCCAGCACCCGGTGGGCGGCACTGGATAGTGTCATTCCGTGTGGTTGTACAATGTCTTTGATGTCATCAATCCATTTTCTTCTTGGACGTCCTCGTGGTCTCGTCGCAGATGATCTTTGATGTGAGGCCAGTGATGGTAGTTGTTGGTGTTGCATTCTATCGACATGGCCAAACCACTTGATCTTCTGTCTTTCAATAAATGTGGCACAAGGTGTTGATCCCACAGTCTGTCTGATAACAGCATTTCTTACTCGGTCTCGGATTGTTAAGTTGGCAGCTCTCCTCAGGCATCTCATTTCGCAGGTGTTGATTTTGCGAAGGTGTACTTTGGGTAAAGTCAAGGTTTGAGATTGGTAGCATAGGGTTGGTGTGAATATGCTGTTTATTATCTGTCGTTTTGCGGACATGGGTATATTTGGATGTTTCAGTAAGGGTGATAGTTGATATGTAAGTGCACTAGCTTTTTGACATCTGATTTCGATTTCTCTGTCCAATCTGCCATCTTCTGTGATCATACTTCCAAGATATTTGAATTCTTTAACTTGTTTCAGAGTTGTGCTATTTATCTGTATACTTAGTGGGCCCGATCGCATTACTTCGGTTTTGGCTGTATTTATACTCATATTGTATCTCCTGCATGTTGAACTCAGATTATTAAAATGATTTTGCAGTCTGCCCTCGTCGCTATAAAACAAGCACTGATCGTCTGCAAATAGAAGTTCATTTATTCCCAGAGGGTCAGTTGTTTCATCTGGAGTAAAGAGTTCTAAGAGTTCACAGTATGCGCGAGGATAACTTTCAGACATTCCTGTCAATTTAGAAATTCCTACAATTTGTATCTTTCCACCGATTTAGTTTGTTCCGTTTATTGGCCATGAGTTGATTGACCCGGAAGTAATTCCGCTCACTAAATAAAAGTACATCGCAAAGAACATGCTAGTGTTTCTGGCTGATAAAGCCACGTGGAATGTTGATCTTCAGCGTATCAGCGTGAGCAGCCAGCGTGGTGATAAACTCGACACCCGGTGAACTTTTCGTGAGAGTACCTGATGTTTGATAGAAGTTCATTCAACGGACAGTTAACTTTTGTGTCTTTTCTAGAATAAAATGCCCCTTTGACCTCTGAACCCTTGCCTGGAGTTATGAATGTGTGGCGTGTGGGATGACTGCAGTAACGTCCAGTTGGGTATCTTTCTCACGTTTTGGGACACGGGTGGGCTTGTTTTTCAGCCGTTACGTAACTTGACCCTTGGTAATTTCGGTCGTGACCTTTTTGGAAACCAAGAATGGTTACCACCCGGAGGTGAATGGGTGAGGTTCGGCTACAGGGTAATTGTGATCGGGTAATTCGCTTGTCAGGTTGTGTGATTCGACGAACAAGTCGCAGCTGACGGACGGCAGGGAAGATGTCAGGGTCGCTTTCCGGTGAAGAAATAACGTCGTGTTAGAGAGGAACCAGTAACAAGCATAATGGCGATAGAGGAAGTGCTGGCTTTCACTGTGCGCCTGCAGGAGTTCTGCTTTTTCAGCTATGGACTGGGTGGGAAGAAAGCAATGTGATGTTAAGGGACTTTATTGGAGAATATTCATCAATCAGGTGTCGTCTCCACAGTGAAGTTTGGCCGCAATGGATCTTCACCACAATGTCTCTCGCCTAGATTGTACATTCTGTCAAACTGCTGTTTGCCCATATCTTGATCTTATCTTCCCACTTGTATCGTTGTCTACCTCTTGCTCGCTTGCCTTCAACCCTACAGTCCATGTATGTTTTTATAGAATGTATATTGTAACGTGTCATGGACTGAATAGCGAAGCACGGATCTGTTACAGAGACAAATCGGCTGGGGAAAGAAGTTGACTTTTTCCTGCTCAAAGCGGAAAGGTGCCGCGACAAGAAAGCGACCACGATTCACCTGGTTCGCCTTCCCGAGTACAGGATGACTGATCTAACAGACACAGGGAGGGGACGAATTTGTGAGATGACAGCAATCAGCAATGAACACATCTCTTGAAGTCAGCATTATGGGGAGATTGGGTTGTACAACAAGATCAAGGACACTTGAGAATCATGATTCGGGTGGTAAAGAACATTAAGAAGACACTTTCTGATATCCAGGAAAACACCTGCTGTGCTATCTCCACGGTGGAGTATATATCACAAACTCATTGTATATCTCACGACACTCTAACTAGTGACCTGATCGGCCATAATACTTCCCAAAACTGTTCGAGTTGTGTCAGGCGAGATTTGGTTTGGCTTTTTAGTTAAGAGTGGCCATCACTGCACTGAGACATCGCGGGGCTCTTGGCAATGTTCTCAAACTCTAAGCGAGGATTCACGCCCGCGCGTGTGTATGAGCGCGCGCGCAACAATTACGCATGCCAAAAATATTTGTTACATGGGTCATCATCACCATGTACCCTGCCAGATGGTGTCGGCGATCATGTATCTAAGCAGATCTCTTTCTATCAATATTATGTGTTATTCCGCCATGCCATCTAGCATCATCTCATTCATTCTGCCTTTTCCTCTTCTAACTCTGACCTTTCCAGTTGTGACGATGTCTTCCAAAGTCTCTCTTCAAGAGTACGTTCAGTAGTTTGTCATTGCTTTCTGAGCGACAGGCTCACATACCCCGTAAGTTATCAAAGTGGCGAGAACCGCTACCTATTCTCGCGCAGGTTACGCTACTCACGAGAATATACGGGATTGCGGAGAAAGACGTTAACTCCTAGGCCAGGGAGATAAGCCAAATTTCAAAGGGCCAAGCTGCAGGCTAGACGGAAAAGCTGACAAGAGAAAACAGTCACTGAACTTTGAAGAGAAAACAGTCACTGAACTTTGAAGAGAAAACAGTCACTGAACTTTGAAAGAGACACAAGGAAGTTGTGGAAGCTAATAAAGCATCTTAACGATGAGGGTACAGGAAGAAACTCAAAACTTGCACTACATAAAGACGGACACATCTTAACAGTAAAGCAAGCAGCTGACCATTTTGCGGATTCATTCGCACAAGATATATAATGTTTGCATATCCTTTACAGGACATCGCTGTCAACATCAGCATCTTTCAGCTGATTATTGATTTCTTGGCAAGATTACACTCAGTAGTTTGCCATTGTTTTCTGAGCGGCCGGCTCACATACCCCGGAAGTTTTTAGCGATTCGAACCACTGCTGATTCTCACCGTCGTCACGTTACTTACGAGAGTATACGAGATTACGGAGAAAAGTCGCTAACCTCTAGGCCAGGAAGCTGGCTCGCACAAGATAGCAATATCGAAATTAGTCCAGAGAAACAACTAGAGATTCGAGAGAAATGGCAACTTACAGGACAGAAGTAAATAGTACATGAGGTTCTGGAGGCACCCATCACAATCTGCGAACTGGAGCTAGCCACATCAAAACTGAAAATGAGAAAGTCACCAGGAGCTGATGGTATCTCCAACGAAATGATCAGGAACCTAGAAACAGAGGCCAAAGCAAACCTGTTGCAGATCTTCAATAACAGCTGGACCTTAGGCAGTGTTCCACAAGCCTGGAGAGAAGCAATCATAATACCCCTCCTAAAATCAGGGAAAGTTCCATTGCCTCCAGCTACAGGCCAATTAGCCTCACCAACTGTCTCTGCAAAACAATGAGCGCATTATCAATCACAGACAGCAGTGGTACATTGAAAGTGAAAACATCCTTGTGCCACAGCAGGCTGCCTTTAGGCAGTGCTACTCTACGGAAGATCAGACAAACTACCTCTCAAGAAATTGAGGATGCATTCTAAGAGTAGAAGCTGGTGCTTGTTGCATGGATAGATTTCTTCTTCTGCGATCATCCGGAGTCTTTTTTTTTCCCGGATGTGATTGCGTTGTGCCTGTTTACAGCAGAGCTGCGTTCTTGCGCCGTTAGGCCGACACATCCGACTTCTGCGGGCATTTGTTGACCGGGTTAACCTTCCCGGGAGTTTCTTAGGACGTTAGACTCTCACTGTTGTGGTGTTATCTCCCATCCCAGCTGGCCCATATAGAACAGCCAAAGGCATCCTGGTCAGCCCTCAAGGGAAGGCAGGTCATGGGCATTCCCCACCATCCAAGGAGGCTTCCATAATTGCAGAGCCAACACACAGCGCTCTGGTACTGGGCTCACCCAAGGAATCGTCACGTCCTGCACATGGCTGCTTAGCCTCACTTCCGTATATTGGGCCTTCTGTTCACCATAGGCTGTTCTTCCGGAAGCCAGAAGAATGCAGTCTGCAAATGACATCCACATAGTGAGCTTTCGATTCGGACTTTTCACGTAATGGATTTGCTATCCAAGCAATATTCCATTTCATGCCTCTGGGAGGCTTGTGTAACCGACATGCTTGTGGTATGAAGTGTGGCAGTCTAAATACTTCTTCATGCACCTTTAAATGTCAACTTGAATGTAGTTAAAGTAAGCTGCAGTCAACTTGAGCTTGTTGATATCTCCATAGAGCTTGTCCTCAAATGGAGAAGGTGTGGGCCAAAATATCTTTCTCTGTTCTGCATATATTGGGCACTCTTGCAGCAAATGTTTAGCTGTCATCTTACCAGTTCCACAATTACATTCATCGGTATCTCCTATCTTTAGTTTATTGAACAAGTGGTATTTCAGCCTGTTATGTCCTGTGCGGAGTCTGAAGATTGCTACTTGTTCTTTTCGGTCGAGTTTGTAATATGCATCATCCTTCTGGTGGCCTGGATGCTCTGTTTCCCATTTGGCTCTATAGGTGCTTTTTATAAACCTCTTTGCCTCATTATAGTTATGTCTATGTCAGGCTGTGGTAGTCGTCCGCCCTCTTTTGCTAGTCTGCCAGCCTCTTCATTTCCAGGTATACTACAATGTGATGGGATCCACTGTATTACAACTTTTTTGGATTTCTGGCATTTGGAGTGCTGCTCTTAGGTCAGCTAGTTCTGTACTGTTTTTACTCTTCATTATTGAGACAGCTGACTTTGCATCTGTGAGGATAGCTATTTGCTTCTCTTTATTTTCCTCCATCAAAAGCATTTCTGCTGCAGTTTTCAATCCCTCCACCTCCGCTTTGAAGTTACTTGAAAATTTTCCAGTTGCCACTGACTGTGTTTTTTTCACTCCATATTTTAAATTTAGGAGAATTCCTCCTCCTCCATTTTCTATTGAATTTTTGGCTGATCCATCTGTATATGCATGGGTCCAATTGCTTGGGTAATGTTCTTTTATGTAATTTAGGGTTATTTTTCTTCTTTCGGTTTCATTCTGAGTGTTCTTTTTCTCAATACCAGGAATGTTTTCTATCATCTCAGGAAGTTGCTGCTTTCTCTAAGCTGGGAAGTTGTGTGCATTGTAAATTGGCTTGACTGTTGATATGTTAAGTATGGGATCTGCCCTAATCTTTCGTTTTGCAGTTTCTACAAAGTTACTACGCTTCAGTCTTCCCTTTCCAAAACCATTAAACCTGTTATACATAGGGTGGTCTGTCAATCTTCTAAATTTTTCTGCTTGTTGCTGGGCTCTGCTATCTCTTCTGTCCTGCATTGGTTGTAAACAAGTGATCTTTTCTAGTTCATTAATAGGCGTTGTCTTCAGGCTTCCAGTTATGATTCGCATTCCTTGGTTTTGGACTCTACTTATTTTGTTAAAGTTTGACTTAGCTGATGTTGCCCAAGCTGCAATGCCATATTCCAGTACTGGCCTCACCCGTCCAGTATATAAATTCTTGAGAACTTTCTCATCTGCTCCCCACGTTGTACCAGCAAGCTTTTTCATGACTGCCATTCTCTGCCTTGCTCTTGTTCGATTTTTCTCAACCTGTGTCTTCCATGTCAGGCGACGATCAAAGGTGACTCCTAGATAGTTTGGTTTTTCTTCATGGCGCAATATTTTTCCATTCAATACCAGCTTAGGTTGCTGAGTTTTATTTGAGAGGGAGAACACTGTGCATGTTGTTTTCTCTTCACTTATCTTCACTAGCCATGATTTTGACCAGTCCTCTAGCGCTAATAAGGCTTGCTGTATTCTGCTGTTAGCTGTACTAATATATTCTTCAGATGTCCATATGGCTAGGTAATCTGCAAAGGATGATGTGTGTACTCTGGCTGGAAAATTTTCCGTGATGTCATTTATATATGCTAGGAATAATGTTGGTGAAAGAACTCCTCCTTGGGGGACACATTGCTCCAACAACATCATTTTGCTTGTTTGTCCTTGTACTTTTGTCCTGGCATTTCTGTTCTCAAGGTAGTGGCTGATCCATTTGTACATTTTCCCACAAACATGCATTTTTTTTGCAGTTTTACTTTCAGTCCTTCCTTCCATACTTTATCAAATGCTTTTTCTAAATCTATCCAGACCGCTAGTGTGTGCTTTTTCTCTTGGAAGGCATCCTCTATTTCCTGAGCTATATAGGTTATTTCTTCTTCTTCTTCTTCGTTCATCCGGAGTTTTTTTTCCGGATGTGATTGCGTTGTGCCTGTTTACAGCAGAGCTGCGTTCTTGCGCCGTTGGGCCGACACATCCGACTTCTGCGGGCATTTGTTGACTGGGTTAACCTTCCCGGGATATATAGGTTATTTGATCTTCAGTGGATCTGTACTTTCTGAATCCTGCTTGGTGTGGTGTTAAGTGTTTGTTTTCTTCCAGATGCCATGTTAGCCTGCCATTGATAATGCGTTCCATTAATTTTCCTACACAGCTAAGTAGACTGATAGGTCGATAGCCATTTGGTTCTTCCAGGTCTTTTCCTTTCTTTGGGACTGGTATTAGTATAGCTTCCTTCCATGCCAGTGGGACTATTCCTCTCTTCCAGCTGTTATTTAGGACTGCTAGTAGTTTCTTCTTTGTTTTGGTACCTAGTCCTATTTAGCATTTCATTTGTGATTCCATCCTTTCCTGGTGATTTCTTCTTTTTAGGGTATTCATTGTACTGTTCCATTTCTTCCATGTTAGATTTGCCCATCATATATTCTGCTGCTGTCTCTGTATTTTCTATGATGTATCTGTTTGTTCTTTGATTGCTTTCTTCTTGTTCGGTTATAATATCAATGTGGTTTGCATTGCATAGTGTTCCATTAGTGCATTTGCAGCCTTTTTTCCTGTAAGCTAAGCATTTCCTTGTTTAATTGGTTATTTGTTTGGTTTCTAGGTCTCATTGTTCATGGCTTTCCACTAGTTTCCATAGTTGTGTTCCAATCCCTCTCAAAATTCAGGTTTTCTGTTTTTTCCCTCCAACAATCTCTTGTTGTTTGATTTTACTGTTCTTTTATAATTTGCTGAGATGGCTTTGAGAGAGATGTTCGCTTCAGTTGTTTGTTCTCTCTCTCTGATTTCTTCCTGGCATCTTCAACTTTGTCCTCCAAACTTTGTAGTTCTTCAGTCCAGTATGATTTGTAATTTTTTCCTCGCTCCTCTTGGAATAGACTCAGTGGCTGCCTGTATTATCGCCTCGGTTTAGACTTTCCACCATTTACTTCATGTTGCCCATATCGTGTATTTATGTTTTCACAATATTTGTCTGTTGAGTATGGCAAATCTGTCCCAATCTGCTCGTTTGTAATTCCAGCGGTGGCAAAGGCTTTTGCTCCTGTGGAACATACTCCATATAATTACAAGCTTGATTGGTCTGTGGTCACTACTGCTAATTGGTCCAGCACATGACGATCGATTTTGTGGAGGATGTCTCCTGTGCAGAAAGCTAAGTCTGGAGTAGAAGTAGGTAAACCATCTTCTGGAGTAGAAGCTCGGTGTGTTATCCGCTTTGTTGAGTAGATGGAGTAGTTGAGTCTATTTCCCAGTCCTCCAATTCATCCCCTCTTTTGTCAGTATCTGGGTATCCCCATCTTTCTGAACGGCTATTAAAGTCTCCGACAATAATGCAGTTTGTGTCAGTTATTTTCATGTTTGAGAGTGTAAGGTCCTGCTGGGCTATACAGATTGTAGATTCTTATTTTCACGTCCTTTATCATTATATCAACACCTATAATTTCCGTTTGGTTGTCAGAGACCAGAGATACTTCGCTGCAAGGTATTGTATTTCGTATAAGTATTAGAACTCCTCCTTTGTGTCCTTCGCGGTCGAAACGTGTGGCCTGATATCCTCTGACTGAGAATTGGTGATTGGCGTTGAGGGTGTCTTGAATGCATGCCACATCTATTCTATCTTTATGAAGACGCTGTGTTAGGGAGACTTTCTTCTTGTAAAATCCTTCGGCATTCCAGTGTAGTATGTTGAGTGTCCGGGGTATTTGGTCAATAGCTCTTAACCTACTCCTCTGTGCCTTGACTCCACAGCACAGGGGAAGGTGACCACCAGTAGTCATGGGTGGACCCCCTCGAGGCAGAGGGCCCGGCACTATCGCCGCCTGATGGGACTTCGCGGATTAGCATCATAGAGATTAATTTTGATTTGTGACAAGATCGCATTGGGTAGTGAGAGTGAACCACACCCGAGGTGTCTCTAGCACTCCCGTGTATTCTAACCCAGGGGTTGGACAGGCAATACACATTTTTACTCTGTGGCTGATCTCAATATTAGTTATATTTTGTCTACATGCCCCTCCAGACTTCTAGACCCCCACTAACTACCATACTCCTGTGGAACAATGAACACTGAGGCATCGTCCGAGACACACTCAATAAGTATACAAGGAGAAAGTCAACATACATAAAGTTTATTTCTACCCTTGAGAATATAGAACTGAAATGAACATCCTGATAGAATAATCTATTTACACAAATAGAGGATAGAGTAGAGACAGAATCAGAGATATGGTTGTCATCATCAGGTTGAGAAGTAGATTGGATGCAGATGTCCAGTCCAGTCGGTCCGCCACTCACCGGCTTCCTTCCAGTGAGATGACTAGAACCTTGGAGACCACTCCGTCCCCAGAGCGTGGATCCACAACAATAGAGTCACTGCTGGACCTCAATCAACTGGACCAACTGCATCTTCATCCCTCCTACTGAGTCACTGTTAATTAATACACAGTTCTCTATAAACACTGGCTGGGAGACAATCCTCCTGGATTTGACTCCAATTATTCGTGACTTCAATGAATCTAAGTCGCCACTGACCAATCTAATGGTCCCTAAGTAGTACATTACCCGTGGTTGGATAATAAGTCTATGACCAATTCAATGGTCCCGCACTCCTAACACAGTAACACTGGTTATAGAATAAGTCAATGACCAATTCAATGGTCCCGCACTCATAACACAGTAACACTGGCTGTAAAATAAGTCAATGACCAATTCAATGGTCCCGCACTCATAACACAGTAACACTGGATGTAGAATAAGTCAATGAAAATTCAATGTCCCGCATCATAACACACAGCACGCTTGTGGGTAATCAGATAAGGCAGCTAATATGTCACTGAGTCCTACACGCACACAGTTCAAAATCTTCATACTCTTTCAGTACACTATTAGAATCAGACATCTATTTCCATGGAAGACTATTCAGGTTGGACTATAAACGATTGTCCCTTCCACCTGGTAACACTCGCCACAAGTTACTATTCGTAAGCTGGCGTAGGTCTCCTCAAGACCTGCCACTAAAGCTGTCGTAGGAACCTTTCAAGTGTCTAAATAAATTCTTCCCGCGTTTAAGCGGAACCACCGTAATCGTATACGGTCAGGTGTTTCCTTTCTTTGAGCATGATTGCTCAAGTTGCTGAAATGTTCCTTGCTGAAATAGAGTATCTTCTAAGTCAGAAAACCAACACAAACCATCACATTCCACACGTGCACCTTCAGGGCACCTGAATCACTGAATGCAAACCTTCACGCATAATGAATCACCCTGGGCACATGGTGTGGTTGAGTCTGGCGTGATAAGTAAAGCATTTGACCCTTCGCTGTGTTACACGAAGTGGTTTCCGGCCAACGACAAGTATAGTTGACTGGTTCCTCAACAGGCAAACTCCTGAAAAGGAAGAGCGACCGATGAGAGTATACTGGCCCAAACCTTAGTCCACATACATCCTACCAATGACTACTCAACCCTCAGTCATGCTACTTAGTTATGCATATAACTAAAGCATTATCTCTATCTGGAGAGTAGTAAAGCATGGGTTCGTGAATGTCAGCTGGCCTCAAAGAACCGCCCGTCAAACAGAGCAAGAAATCAGAATGACGAGTCTGATCGTGGGTCTACCCTATCCCTAATCATCTACGAGTTGTCGCTAACGTCACTAGTGACGCTGTTATCTTAGTTCTAAAATTAATCGAACTAAACATTAAGGTAAAGAGTCCCTGGACTCGTTCCTTACATTATCAATGTTCATTAGTAAACATAATACTGATCAATATACCATCCCTCGGGATATAGGAATAATACATGATCACATCCAATATGTAACATGCCTGTTTGCGGGTGGGACCACCTGCCCACGCTGTAGCAAACTCTTCTTATCAGACTCTTCGGCATTAATTTGGGGCTAATTTGGCCGCCGCCTCAAGCTCCATTTGTTTCTCTTGAGTCTGCAGTTGCATCTGCATCTTTTTCTCTTCTGCCTCAATTTGCAGGTGTATCTTCTTCTCTTTCTCTTTCTATCCTAATGTTTTACCTAACTCGATACATTTTTCTAACATAGACATTTTGTCTTTTACTTTTTGGTAAATTTACTGAAGTTAAATCCCTTAGACAAATTTTGGGGAGTAGAAAATTTAGTTATCTCCCTTAATGTTTACATGAGCAAATACAAATAAAAAGTTATTTTTGGTTACAAGGTTTGAATATAAATAAAATTTCAATGCAAAACAAAAATGTTACATGGATGGATGGTGATAAGTACCGCTTAGGGTTGCAAGGGGCATGATATGAAACTTATCTTATATTCCCTGAACTTGCGAATGTTGTCTTGTTCTCTCGCCACTGTTGGAAGATAGGTTACATACACCACAATTCGGGGAAACAATCTGCTCGTAGAATCAAAAAAAAAATTAGTAACACAATCACGTAAATGTCACAGTCATGTCAAATTTTATAGTATTAACATCATTGGGAGTTTATCTGCAAGGGACTAATACTAGTTCATTACTAGATAGCTCACAGTTATTTAAACATGTTAAGTAATAAATTTGATATCATTTACTTAATTTTTTTACTTGGCAATCAATAGCCGTCTGAACGTAAAGCTTGTGCCAAAACCGGAGCTTGGCCTCCAAAAAGCCTGTAAACCAACATAAGTTAATAGACACTGGCGAAGGGCTACAACTCCCGCCCAAGGGAAAGAAGTAAGACACTCGAAGGCCAGAGTAATCCAGAGCCTTCTCGAAGGACTGGTCAGTGAGTCCACTGTCCCGTGGACACTGATGTGGCCCGCCTATTGCGGGGTCCACGAGGAACTCGGACAGAGTTACCACCCGTGTCGGATTGCGACACGTGTGAACCGGCAGAGACAGACGGGACATCGGAGAGGCAACAGGGCCTGCCTTAGAGGGACTTAATAGTTCAGACCCATGTGTATTTAGGGTCATAGACATATGCTAGATAGTTTGCTTAGAATGTTTGTTATAATCATGTGTGATGTTAAATCTCTGTGATATGCAACTCATCAGTGCGAGCTTGTTAAAACCCACTGCGCCAACGCACTGTATACCTAAGTTCAATAAATGTTGCTATATTATATTTAACGGAGTTATTGTTGCCTGTTTGAGCCCGAGTTCAGATCCCCTAGAGATCCAACACTGTGATAGGCTTTTTGGGGGCCAAGCTCCGGTTTTGGCACAAGCTTTACGTTCAAACGGCTATTGATTGCCAAGTAAAAAAATTAAGTAAATGATATCAAATTTATTTCTGAACAAGTTTAATAACTTTGCAGCTATCTAGAATAAAAACTAGTATTAGTCCCTCTGCAGATAATCTCCCAACGATGTTAATACTATAAAATTTGACATGACTGTGACATTTGACTGTTACTAATTTTTTTTCGATTCTACAAGCAGATTGTTCCGCGAATTGTGGTGTATGTAACCTATCTACCAACAGTGGCGAGAGAACAAGACAACATTCGCAAGTTCAGGAAATATAAGATAAGTTTCATATCATGCCCATTGCAACCCTAAGCGGTACTTATCACCATCCATCCATGTAACATTTTTGTTTTGCATTGATTTGTATGTATATTCATAACCTTGTAACCAACATAACTTTGCATTTGTATTTGCTCATGTAAACATTAAGGGAGATAACTAAATTTTCTACTCCCCAACATTTGTTTAAGGGATTTAACTTCAGTAAAATTACCAACAAGTAAAAGACAAGATGTCTACATTAGAAAAATGTATTGAGTTAGGTATGAAATTAGGTTATAAAGAAGAGAAACTGTCAGAATGGGCACAGAAGACGCACGCAGAGAACATTGCCCGTGAAGAAAGAGCGATAGAACGGGAAGAGAAACAAATGCAATTGCAGGCAGAAGAAAAGAAAATGCAATTGCAGGCAGAAGAAAAGAAAATGCAATTGCAGGCTCAAGAGAAACAAATAGAGCTTGAGGCGACGGCCAAACTAGCCCAATTAAATGCCGATACACAAATAAGACTAAAGCAGATGGAGATTGATTCCAACGTAGAAATATCTGTAAATAAACTGAGAAGCAAGGAGGAGGAACAAAAATACAACAAGTATAAAGGCCTCGTTAAAGCATTTTGCTCAGGAGATTCTATCAGTGCATACCTGGAAAATTTTGAGTGTCTAATGTCCTACCATAAGGTCTCTGTGGCTGAAGGGCTTGCGAACGCGGTTTGTAAGCCCGTATACCCGGGTTCGAAACACGGCGGTGCTGGTTTTTTCGAAAAAGGTATAGAGACCGGTCGTTCAGAAAGCAATGGCAAACTACTGAACGTAACACTTGCCTAGTACATCAACAGCAGCTGAAAATGCTGGTGTTGACTGCACCATCCCGTAAGGAATACGCAACAAAATTTTAATTTAATGTCCTACCATAAGGTCGAAAAATCAGATTGGTCATTTATTTTAATGAGAAACTTAGCTCTGGAACCCTTAAAAGTAATAGAGACAGACGGGACATCGGAGAGGCAACAGGGCCTGCCTTAGAGGGACTTAATAGTTCAGACCCATGTGTATTTAGTGTCATAGACATATGCTAGATAGTTTGCTTAGAATGTTTGTTATAATCATGTGTGATGTTAAACCTCTGTGATATGCAACTCATCAGTGCGGGCTTGTTAAAACCCACTGCGCCAACGCACTGTATACCTAAGTTCAATAAATGTTGCTATATTATATTTAACGGAGTTATTGTTGCCTGTTTGAGCCCGAGTTCAGATCCCCTAGAGATCCAACACTGTGACAGGCTTTTTGGTAGTACATTACCCGTGGTTGGATAATAAGTCTATGACCAATTCAATGGTCCCGCACTCCTAACACAGTAACACTGGTTGTAGAATAAGTCAATGACCAATTCAATGGTCCCGCACTCATAACACAGTAACACTGGCTGCAGAATAAGTCAATGAACAATTCAATGGTCCCGCACTCATAACACAGTAACACTGGCTGTAGAATAAGTCAATGAACAATTCAATGGTCCCGCACTCATAACACAGTAACGCTTGTTGGGTAATCAGATAAGGCAGCTAATATGTCACTGAGTCCTACACGCACACAGTTCAAAATCTTCACACTCTTTCAGTACACTATTAGAATCAGACATCTACTTCCAAGGAAGACTATTCAGGTTGGACTATAAACGATTGTCCCTTCCACCTGGTAACACTCGCCACAAGTTACTATTCGTAAGCTGGTGTAGGTCTCCTCAAGACCTGCCACTAAAGCTGTCGTAGGAACCTTTCAAGTGTCTAAATAAATTCTTCCCGCGTTTAAGCGGAACCACTGTAATCGTATATGGTCAGGTGTTTCCTTTCTTTGAGCATGATTGCTCAAGTTGCTGAAATGTTCCTTGCTGAAATAGAGTATCTTCTAAGTCAGAAAACCAACACAAACCATCACATTCCACACGTGCACCTTCAGGGCGTGATAAGTAAAGCATTTGACCCTTCGCTGTGTTACACGAAGTGGTTTCCGGCCAACGACAAGTATAGTTGACTGGTTCCTCAACAGGCAAACTCCTGAAAAGGAAGAGCGACCGGTGAGAGTATACTGGCCCAAACCTTAGTTCACATACATCCTACCAATGACTACTCAACCCTCAGTCATGCTACTTAGTTATGCATATAACTAAAGCATTATCTCTATCTGGAGAGTAGTAAAGCATGGGTTCGTGAATGTCAGCTGGCCTCAAAGAACAGCCAGTCAAATAGAGCAAGAAATCAGAATGACGAGTCTGATCGTGGGTCTCACCTATCCCTAATCATCTACGAGTTGTCGCTAACGTCACTAGTGATAGTACGCTGTTATCATAGTTCTAAAATTAATCGAACTAAACGTTAAGGTAAAGAGTCCCTGGACTCGTTCCTTACATTATCAATGTTCATTAGTAAACATAATACTGATCAATATACCATCCCTCGGGATATAGGAATAATACATGATCACATCCAATATGTACACATGCCTGTTTGCGGGTGGGACCACCTGCCCACGCTGTGGCAAACTCTTCTTATCAGACTCTTCCTTAGAGTCAAGAAGCCTTCTTGATAATACATATTCCCCACATGTTCCAAGGGTGATGTTCCGGTTCAGCCCTCCCAAGTGGTTTAGATTTGGCCTGGACCGAACTTCATAGTTGGCCTGGTCTGCCAACCCTATACTTTCATAACTTGCTTTAAAATCCCCCATATCCCATATGTCCCCGTGTCTCCTTGCATCCTTCCATACTTCCAGCACCTTAGCACTCACTCGCACTAGCGCCAGTATGAAAGAACAGGATAGCTAAGACAAGAGATCAGAACGCATATGTATATCGCGAAGGCACGCATTGTTATCACGCGTCGACCTATTCGGCGTTCGGAATTACTCCAGGAAGTATCACATGCCATGACCAAATATATATATACACAATGCCACATCATATATATATATATATATATATATTATATATATATATATATATATATATAATATATATATATATATATATATATATATTATATATATATATATATATATATCATCAATGAAGACTTACCTTCACACAGAAATCCGCGTGTTCCACACAATGAATTCACTATTAAGTTACTACACAATAGTTTACATCATTCCTGGTGGCAAAGAACTAAGTTCTTTCTTTACTTAGTAACTAAGCACAATTTTGTCTGAATCTCCACCTACCAACTTACCTGGTTATCTACAGTTCTCCTTGCTTCCGCAACTGACTGACATAAATCTAGGTTTCTATCAAGCACTATTAACTATGT